>SJYX01018652.1:760571-813070 GCA_006410675.1 Oreotragus oreotragus
CCCTCCCCATACCATCCCTCTGGGTCATCCCTGTGCACCAGCCCCAAGCATCCTGTATCATGCATTCAAGCATTCTTTCTTTGTCTTAGAAAAGGGAATTACAGAAGTGACATAAAAATGTCTTATATGATTCTCATCAGATGTTATGAATTGGTAGGCTGTAGCCAAATCTGGCCAGATGATTTTTTTTAAGCTTATATGATTTTTTAAGTATTTGAATTAGAATACTCTAAATCAATTGTTCTCATACATACGCATGTGTCAGAATTAATCTTCTTAAAAGAGTGCTGGGCTCCACCCCCAGTTTCTTATTCAGTATATCTGGGTTAGGGTCTGATAATTTGAATTTCTACTTAGTCTCTGATGCATTTCTGGTCTGGGGACATACTCTGAGAACCACTTTTGGGGGGTTCTCTGGTTTTCCCAGACTCCATCACTAGAGCCCACTGTATTTCATCTGGTCTACTTCACTTATTCAAGTTACCCATTTGGCTTTTGAGTTTGAAAGCTTGAAATCATGTACAAGGCCCTGTAGCCTTGTCTGTTGAAGTAAAATGTTAACTCTAGAGTTAATGATTGGGAAATGAAAGATGTAGAAACGAAGAATTGCTGTTGGGCTAGGGAACTGTTAACAATTTAGACTATATATTTCTGCCACCTAGCAGAATCACCAAACTCCCAGTTCCCTGAAAGACATAGATAAAGGCTTGACACATATTCCTAGATTGTTTTTATAGGAAGCAGCCCCCTCTAGATGAAAACTGCTGACCACAAGAATATAGC
The DNA here is from genome assembly GCA_006410675.1 of Oreotragus oreotragus. Taxonomy (NCBI): domain Eukaryota; kingdom Metazoa; phylum Chordata; class Mammalia; order Artiodactyla; family Bovidae; genus Oreotragus; species Oreotragus oreotragus. Next base: position 761,355 of record SJYX01018652.1, read on the forward strand.
CGTAGACTGGCTGAAACCAGAAAATTGATGATGCTTGAAACTTTACCTTGATGTCAACCAATCTAAGAATTGTCCACAAGCTAATCACATACTATAAAAATCCTGACTACATCCTCCAGGGTGGGTCACATGGTTTTGAGGGCATTCACCCACTGTGGCCCCCTTTGCCTGGCAAAGCAATAAAAACTATTCTTTTTTACTTCACCAAAAATGCTGTCTCCATGTTTCTATTCGGCACTGGTGAACACAGGCCCAGCTTTGGCAACAAGCTGAGTCTCAGTATTTCAAGTGAAAATTCATGGAGATGACTGTATTACTCAATTTGTTTCACTTGTAACATTTTGATTATAATACTACAATATTATAACATTATGACAAAATGTTCAGTAAATGGTGTTTCTATTACACAGGTCCTTATTTTTCATTATGGCTACTACTGACACTTGATTATTCTTGCAATTACCATCACCTTTTCATCCATGTATGTAAATATGCTTCATATTAGCTAAATACAAAAATGGAAAATGAAAAAGGCCAGATTGCTTATGACAAATGAGAAAGCAATTCAATTTTTGTCTATTTATGTTCAATACTATCACTTTAAAAAATAAATGGTAACATTTCAAGTATTTGTACATTTGAATTTCTAACCTGTACTTTGGTCAAAGACCAAATGCTTCCTAAATGAAAAATACTGATGATATTCATAGCTATAGACTTACAAATTTAAACCTATCATAAAAATGAATATTTTTACATTTTTGTTATTTAACTTTTTACTGAAATACAACAAATAAATAGAATAGCACATATACCTGAAGTGTAACAGTCATTCAATTTTCACACATTGAACAGACATGTCTAACCAGTACCCAGAGCAAGAAGTAGAACATCATCAGCCCCCAGAAATCTCCCTCATGCTCCTCTAACAATTTTAACCTCAAGGATAACCACTATCATGACTTTTAACATCACAGATTTGTTTTGCCTATTCTCTCAATTTATGCAAATAGACTCACATTATATACTACATTGTGTCTGGCTTCTTTTGATCAACATTATGTTTATGAGATTCACTCTCATTGGTGTATCGAGTTTGTTCATTCTCTCCAATACAGTATTCCATTGTGTGACCATATTACTGCTATTGTTGCTGAGCACTTGGATCATTTACATTTTGAGGCCATTAGAAAAAGTGCTGCTATACACAAGCTTATATGTCATTTGCTATACATACATAGGCATTTCTGTTAAGTGTATACCTAGCCAGGCTTTAGCAATACATGAACTGTGAACTTCCAGATGTTCAAGCTGGTTTTAGAAAAGCCAGAGGAACCAGAGATCAAATTGCCAACATCGCTGGATCATCGAAAAAGCAAAAGAATTCCAGAAAAACATCTATTTTTGCTTTATTGACTATGTCAAAGCCTTTGACTGTGTGGATCACAATAAACTGTGGAAAATTCTGAAAGAGATGGGAATATCAGACCAACTGACCTGCCTCTTGAGAAACCTATATGCAGGTCAGGAAGCAACAGTTAGAACTGGGCATGGAACAACAGACTGGTTCCAAATAGGAAAGGGAGTCCGTCAAGGCTGTATATTGTCACCCTGCTTACTTAACTTCTATGCAGAGTAAGTACATCATGAGAAACGCTGGGCTAGAAGAAGTACAAGCTGGAATCAAGATTGCTGGGAGAAATATCAATAACCTCAGATATGCAGATGACACCACCCTTATGGCAGAAAGTGAAGAAGAACTGAAAAGTCTCTTGATGAAAGTGAAAGAGGAGAGTGAAGAGGTTGGCTTAAAGCTCAACATTCAAAAAACGAAGATCATGGCATCTGGTCCCATCACCTCATGGCAAATAGATGGGGAAACAGTGGAAACAGTGTCAGACTTTATTTTGGGGGGCTCCAAAATGGTGACTGCAGCCATGAAATTAAAAGACACTTACTCCTTGGAAGAAAAGTTATGACCAACCTAGACAGCATATTAAAAAGCAGAGACATTACTTTGCCAACAAAGGTCCATCTAGTCAAGGCTACGGTTTTTCCAGTAGTCTTGTATGGATGTGAGAGTTGGACTTTGAAGAAAGCTGAGTGCCGAAAAATTGATGGTTTTGAACTGTGGTGTTGGAGAAGACTCTTGAGAGTCCCTTGCACCACAAGGGGATCCAACCAGTCCATTCTGAAGGAGATCAGCCCTGGGATTTCTTTGGAGGGAATGATGCTGAAGCTGAAACTCCAGTACTTTGGCCACCTCATGCGAAGAGTTGACTCATTGGAAAAGACTCTGATGCTGGGAGGGACTAGGGGCAGGAGGAGAAGGGGACGACAGCGGATGAGATGGCTGGATGGTATCCCTAACTCAATGGATGTGAGTCTGAGTGAACTCCGGGAGTTGGAGATGGACAGGGAGGCCTGGTGTGCTGCGATTCATGGGGTCACAAAGAGTCAGACCCGACTGAGTGACTGAACTGAACTGAACTGAGGAGTAGAATGGCTGGGTCATAGGGTATGTGTATGGTCAGCTTTAGGAGATATTGCTGGTTTTCCAAAGTGGTTGTACAAATTCATACTCCCTCTAGGAAGTATACGAGAGTTCCAATTTCTCTACATTCTCACCAGCACTTTGGATTTCACTGACACTTTAAAAAAAGGTTTGCTTGGATTTAAGACACTGGTGTCTCCATTTGATTTTCACACATCTTAAGTTTACTGTACAATTTCTATCACTTTCAAGACATTGAGACATGAATTTGTCTTTAATAAATGAATGGGTTTCACAACCAATTTGTAAATCGATACCTTAAATTAGTCAATTTGCTACCTAAGTTAATTTTTCTCCTGCCAAGCTGTAATCTAAAGGTATAACCAATAGTACTTTGCATTTGTTGACTGGGTGCTGTTGTTTGTAGTAACTCTTCCTGCGAGTGATGCTCTTTTAGAACCACAATTTTAGTAATACAGTATGAAGTTCAAGACATCACTCTACAACCTCAGTGATTTCTGGATAATGACTGCCCACAGGGAAGAATGTTGGTAGTTTCTGGCCAAAGGTTGACTCTAATGATCTGTAACACAGTTTCTAATATCATGTAGCTCCTCTCATTCTGCTGTAAGTCTCCCTCAAAAACACTGAGATAAAGCACAAATAAAAGACATTTTTTGCGTCACTATCAAGGACCAGTCTCAGGTTCCTGGGACTTTCTTTTTTTTTTCCAAGGCTGGTGTTCACCCCAGAATCTCTGGTAGCCAAGTGTTATAATACAGTAAATGTTTTATTTATTGTTCAATTGAGCAGGAATTAGCCTTAGCAAAATCAAGATATTATGTATTTCCCATGCCTAGTGTTAATTTCTTTCCTTTGCTTATTTCTTTCTTTTGACTTCTAGTGATTTCTGACTTTGACACTTTGCATCTTAAATTTTGTTGGTTCACCTGGTAATTACAATATTTACACCTTTCTTCTATTAATATTTTACAGCTTAACAATGTAACTTCCCATTCCATATTTGTCACTTTTAACCCACAGCTGGATAAGCAGAAAATCATTGATTTGGATAATTTTATTTTTTAAAAGTATAAAAGCTTCAATTAAAAAAAAAGATATATACTCATTTTTTAAAAAAATTAAGCAATTTAGAAAAGTATAACAAGTAAAGCAAATGTTTGCTTCCTCTTATCACTCAGAAATTAACCACTGCTAACATTCAGTGAATATTATTCTAGACATCTCTCTATGCCTATCTACAGATAGAAGGTTAGACAAACAGAAAGATAAAAAGATGTTATTACAATTGGATCACACAACAGTTAGTGGTTATTAAAAAATCACCAGTTAAATTTAACAAAAGAAATGTAAACTGAATAATATGAAATAGCTGAACTTCATATAAATTTTTTATCACATTTCAGTCATAATTTAGAGATTGGGGTAGTCTCACTCCTGATAGCTAACTCTCAGCTAAGCCTAGAGGAATTTCTTGATTGCATATCTGTCCAGCGATACTAGTCACCTCAATCTCTGATAGTTCATCTTATCATAATGTGTGTTTTTGTCAATAACTTGTTACTTTCTGTAAAAAGATAAAATGGAAAGAAAGAAAGGAAGAAAAGAAGGAAGGAAGGTCAGTTTCTATTTCAACATCTGTATGTCAGTTTGTCATTTTAGTGGTCCCCTTAATTAAAGGTGAAGTCACTCAGTCGTGTCCGACTCTTTGCGACCCCGTGGACTGTAACCTACTAGGCTTCTCTGTCCACAGGATTCTCCAGGCAAGAATACTGGAGTGGATTGCCATTTCCTTCTCCAGGGGATCTTCCCGACCCAGGGATCAAACCCGGGTCTCCCGCATTGGAGGCAGACGCTTTAACCTCTGAGCCACCAGGGAAGCCCCAAGGGCCATGTAAATTGCAGATGATGCTTGCTGGGCATTATAGGGTGAACTAGTTTTTTTGTTGTTGTTGTTAAGCTGACCTTCCTACTTCATTCTGGAATAGGTCCAAAGGACCATTATGGTGTGGTCACTTCAGAGATTATGGTAACCTGCCTGATCTATATCCTCTTACTGTGGAAGGAGTTTGCATTAAAAGTCTAGTCTTGTTCAATCTGTTTTATGCAGCCTGTTATTGCTATGAAGCTTCTTTTTTTATCTGCAAAATTCTAGTGAGATTATCTTTAGATCATGAGCACAAAACCCCAGAGCAGTGGTAACTAACAAAAAAGACCCATACAAAATGACATAAAAATGTTGATGGATTGTGTATTTATGCTCTGTACAACGACACAACCATGAACTTGCAGAATATCTGTGTAATGTACCAAGCAGCACCAGGGAAACTCTATACTCAGTCCTTAAATTAACCACATAGAGCACAGTGTTATCAACTGCATCTCATAAACTAGACTGTAAAGAATCTCAGAAGGCTATAATTGAACATGAACTGTATATTCATTAAGAAAGACCAGCATGATCCAGACAAATGCAAGGAAAAGGACTAACACATCTTGAGCTTCTATTTTTATGCCAGATAAGCTGATTATAGGTTGTTCTTTGCATTCTCAAACAACCCTGTGGAATCAGTATTGTTTGTATTTTCATGTTACAGACAAGTCAACAGGGCTTTGAAGGAGCTGATGTAATGAACTAGAATCTGAATCTTGATCTGTCCAACATTAGGGCTTTCATCCTGAGCTGTTCTCTCTTCCTGCAAACTGTTATTTCAAAAAAAAATTCAGACTATACATCAAATGAAGCTTGGTGCAAGGATGATATGAGCAGTCAATGTATGACTACACTACTTGATCATTCCTCAGAGCATCAGACCCACTACTCCAGTAAGGTCATCTATGTTCTCTCAGAGTCACACCTAACATTAGATGGATTTGGGTACTGCCTGTGCCTGCCACCTGATGCTGCCAAGGGAAATGGAAGAACAGCTGCTGGAAAGACTTACTAATTCCTTTGAATAGTTTGTGACATTATCTAAACTTTAGATTCTAAAGGGCTTTGTAGATACTGCAATTTAAGAGAAAAATATGTCAAGATATATCTGGAAACAAGAGAATGAGAGGGTTTTTGAAAATTTTTTGTTAGTAGTATGTAGACTTCTCAGATAATGTATATGAAATTTAACCCCAAGTTATGACTACTTGTGTGACAGTTTTGGCATTAAGAGATGGAATTCTATTTGAAAGGTCATGTGCACATTTGAGCAACCTGATATCAAGTGATCTTATTAGGGAGATTACATCTTAGACCTTGTGATATTAAAAGCATTTTTTAAAAGTCATGAGCTGCTTAAAGGTAAAAACTGATTGTCTATGTGATATATTTGTCTTAAATTTAATACCATGGAAAACTAAGTTTAAAAATGGATTCACTGTTTCATCACTCTTTGTGACTTAAAAAGCTCTCTAAAAATACTTGGGTAGAAAACTCATACCTCCTAAGAAACAGAGGGTATTCTCAATTAAAGTGTAATAGACCACTTGACAGCAGGGACAACTTCTGTACATAATGTTCTAAAGAAAAAAATATCAGTGATTTCCCTAACCTAAAGTCATATGTTCCATATGTATGAATGGTGGTGTAGGAATGGAGGAAAGAGGGTGTTAATTCTCGTTTTATTTTATAACTGGAGAAACTGAGAGAAGTGTTGGAAGTTATCATAGTGTTCATGGATTCATACACTTTTAACTGTATTCACATTCCTTCTAAGCAGAACAACTCTACTTTGGTTCAGATCAAGGAGGCCATGCCTTCCTCCTTGTTTCTAATCTGCTCTAATTTGAAAGCTGCAATAGCCATGCAACTCTCTCCTCTGGCCTTGTTTTATGCCTGTGGTTGGGAATGGCACTTCACTTGTTTTTTGGTTTTAATTTACTAAAATTACTTATTGAGATAAGACTTACAACGCCTTTATATAAAAACTTTTATATGTAAACTTTTGATATAAAATAACACTTTTATACATAAAAGAATTACCTTTATATCAAAGTAACTGGGTACCATTCTACAAATGATTGATTATGTTCTTCCACTGATAACACTTTCAGACATCTCTCATGTTGAAATGAAACAAATGATCCAGACTAAGGCACACAGGATTCAGATTCACCTTGGAAATTTGTTTCTCATACACTGAAGAAAATTATTAAGCTGCAATTGCTTTAAAAAAAAAAAAAAGTAAAAGAACCAAGGGAAAAGAAAACTAATACCCTAAAGAGAAATGAACTCACCATCACATTTTTCTAAGTATAGTTCTTCCAGTTTTTTTCCCTTTGAGAACTCTTCTGTATGATTCTCCCCTTTTGGCTTCACAGCCTGCACAACCCAGAGAAAAACCTCTGATTATAGAAACTTTCCATGTGGTGAAATTTTAAGTTCCCCTTTCCCCTACCCACCCCCACCTTCTGCACAAATAGTTTCACCATCTGTCTATAACACAGCCTGAAATTCCACCCATTAAATATATTCCTTCAGATTACATATGTACCCATTTATTTTAAAAATCATAATCACTTCAACATTCCCATCAACAGTTATTTATATTGTTTTAACTATCTCTGATATTTCCAGTGCTTCTGCAGATATTTTTAATCATATAGACGGTGGGTGAATGCATGTTTAGGTCTGCTTGCTCATTTGATATTGTTTAGAATATCCATATGCCAATACCAGGCACATATTTATCACATTAATCTTAACTGTCAGTGCATTCTCCTTTGATAATTTACAATGTATAAGGAATTTGAATTGTCTTAAGTTTTTTTTTCATAAACATTTCTGCCTTAAATGTTATTGTACAAATTGGCTTGTTTCTGACTTTTTGAGATTATTTTCTTAAATAATCTTAAATTTTCAAAAGTAGAAATCCTGGGTCAAAGAATGGCAATATTTTAGTATCTCATTTCATTCTTCTAACATGGTTAAACCTACTCCACTGAAAGATCATATTGATTTGTAATGCTATCAGCAACATTTGAGTACCAGTCTCATTATACTGTTCAGCTCAGTTCAGTTCAGTTCAGTCGCTCAGTCATGTCCGACACTTAACGACCCCATGACCCACAGCAAGCCAGGCCTCCCTGTCCAACACCAATTCCCGGAGCCTATCCAAACTCATGTCCATTGAGTTGGCAATGCCATCCAACCATCTCATCCTCTGTCGTCCCCTTCTCCTCCTGCCCTCAATCTTTCCCAACATCAGGGTCTTTTTTTTTTTTTTTTCCTTTACAATACTGTATTGGTTTTGCCATGCATCAACATGGATCCGCCACTCCTGAACCCCCCTCCTGCCTCTCTCCCCATACCATCCCTCCAGGTTATCCCAGTGCACCAGCCCCAAGCATCCTGTATCCTGCATCAAACCTAGACTGGCGATTCATTTCTTATTTGATATTATACATGTTTCAATGCCATTCTCCCAAATCATCCTGCTCTCTCCCTCTCCCACAGAGTCAAAAAGTCTGTTCTGTACATCTGTGTCTCTTTTGCTGTCTCGCATACAGGGTTATCGTTACCATCTTTCTAAATTCCATATATATATGTTAGTATGCTGTATTGGATTGGAGAAGGAAATGGCAATCCACTCCAGTATTCTTGCCTGGAGAATCCCAGGGATGGGGGAGCCTGGTGGGCTGTCGTCTATGGGGTCACACAGAGTCGAACACGACTGAAGTGACTTAGCAGCAGCAGCAGCAACATGCTGTATTGGTGTTTTTCTTTCTGCCACAAAAAAAGAAAACTACAGGCCAATATCACTGATGAACATAGATGCAAAAATCCTTAAGAAAATTCTAGCAATCAGAATCCAACAACACATTAAAAAGATTATACACCATGACCAAGTGGGCTTTATCCCAAGGATACAAGGATTCTTCAATATTCGCAAATCAATCAATGTAATTCACCACATTAACAAATTGAAAAACAAAAGCCATGTGATTATCTCAACAGATGCAAAGAAAGCCTTTGACAAAATTCAACATCCATTTATGATAAAAACTCTCCAGAAAGCAGGAATAGAAGGAACATACCTCAACATAATAAAAGCTATATATGACAAACCCACAGCAAACATTATCCTCAATGGTGAAAAATTGAAAGCATTTCCCCTAAAGTCAGGAACAAGACAAGGATGTCCACTTTCACCGCTACTATTCAACATAGTTCTGGAAGTTTTGGCCACAGCAATCAGAGCAGAAAAAGAAATAAAAGGAATCCAAATTGGAAAAGAAGAAGTAAAACTCTCACTGTTTGCAGATGACATGATCCTCTACATAGAAAACCCTAAAGACTCCACCAGAAAATTACTAGAGCTAATCAATGAATATAGTAAAGTTGCAGGATATAAAATCAACACACAGAAATCCCTTGCATTCCTATACACTAATAATGAGAAAGTAGAAAACGAAATTAAGGAAACAATTCCATTCACCATTGCAACGAAAAGAATAAAATACTTAGGAATATATCTACCTAAAGAAACTAAAGACTTATATATAGAAAACTATAAAACACTGATGAAAGAAATCAAAGAGGACACTAATAGATGGAGAAATATACCATGTTCATGGATTGGAAGAATCAATATAGTGAAAATGAATATATTACCCAAAGCAATCTACAGATTCAATGCAATCCCTATCAAGCTACCAGCGGTATTTTTCACAGGGTCTTTTATAGTTAAAAAATATACACATAGTATTTATATGTGCATAGCTAGAATTCATAATTGTTAATTTTACTTTTTTATTAAATAAGGTGATGATTTTTCAGTTATTGTTCCAGTATAGTTCTTTCATCTGGAAAGTCTAGAGTCTGGATATTGATCTTATGGTTCTGCATTAAGATCATACAGCAAGAAAGTGACTGAATTAAGATTTGAATTTAGATTTATCTGAGCAGCAGCAGCAGACCTCAAATCACTCCACCATAAGGAGAGGGGACTGGGCTGGAAGGTTGTGGGGGAGCTGGTCACAAATATAGGAATGTTTTTCATATATTTTATAAATTAAAAAAATTTAATACTATATTAGCTTCATTGCTAAACATAGTATTCATACTGAATCGTATATGTGTAATTATAAACTGAACTCTTGCTAGGAAATAGAACATTGTTAGTATTTTAGAAGCTCTGGGTGGGTTCTGTACTCTCTTCTAGAAGTAACCTACATAACCTACTCTCCCACTTCTGCGATTTTTTTTCCTTTGCTTTTCTTTAATTTTACCCTTTATGTATGCCTCCCTAAATTACACATTGATTGGGTTTTATCTGTTTCCAGACATCATGTAAATGGAATTATACTGTCTGTATTCTTCCTGACTCAATATCATGTTTATAAGATTAATTTATATTGACACATATAGCTATAATTTATTGAGTTTTATTTCTGTATAGTTTTAATAGTTTTATATGCTGTATAACAAATTGCCACAAATTTAATGACTTAAGACATCATTTATTATCTCAGTTTCCACAAGGTCAAGAGTCCAGGTGTGACTTAACTTGGTCCTTTCCTTGGAGTCTTACAGGTAGTAATCAAAGTGTCAGCCAGGCTATATTCTCATCTGAAGGCTTAACTGGGGAAGGATCGACTTTTCAATCTCATTCAGATTATTGACATAAAGCATTTTCTTGCACCAGTCATGGAGTGATATTCCTTCACCTTGCCATACAAAATAATCTAGTCAAGAGAGGAACATCCCATGATCTTTGTCATGTTTTCTCAGAAGCAAGTCATATATTCTGCCTGCATTCAAGTAGAGATTATGTACAGTATAATGGCAGGGGTAGAGATTATGGGGGCAACTTAGAATTCTGCTAACCACAACAGTAATGTACTATTTATTGTATGTGTAAGCCATAATTTATTCATCTAATCTACCACTGATGGACATTTAGATTGTTTCTAGTTTGGGGGCTGTAATGGTTAATTTTTTGTGTTAACTTGGCTGGGTCACTGTGCCCAGATTTTTAGATGTTTTTGTGTGGGTGTTTTTGGATGATATTTAAATTCAAATTGTTGAACTTTGAGCAAGGCAGATTGCCCTCCATGATGTGAGTAGATCTCATTCAATCAGCTGAAAGCCTGAATGGGACAAAAGACTGACCTTCCCTGAGCAAGAGGGAAATCTGCCAGCAGACTGCACTTTATCTGCAACACTGACCCTTTCTGGTTCACCAGCAGACTGTCTTTGGACTCAAACTGTAGCTATTTCCTGAGTCTCCAGTATGCTTGCTCCCCCATCAAATTTTGGACTTGAAAAGCCTCCAGAATGGCTTGAGCCAATTCCTTAAAATACCTGTGTGTGTGTGTGTATACAAGGATATACACACATAGAGATCTGATTAGTTCTGTTGCTCTGAAGGACCTTGCCTAATACAAGGGCTATGATTAACAATTATTCCATGAATGTTCTCTGTATATCTCCTGATGAACATGAGGAAGAGTTACTGGGTATATACTAGGAGTGGAATTCTTAGGCTGTAATGTGTGCCTCTATTCACCTTTATAAGGTAATGTCAAGCTATTTTTAAAAGTTTTTATGCTCATTTATACTCTTACCAGCACAGCTGCTGCTGCTGCCAAGTCACTTCAGTCGTGTCCGAGTCTGTGCGACCCCAGAGACAAGGCTCCCCGGTTCCTGGGATTCTCCAGGCAAGAACACTGGAGTGGGTTGCCATTTCCTTCTCCAATACATGAAAGTGAAAAGTGAAAGTGAAGTCGCTCAGTCTGACTTCTAGCGACCCCATGGATTGCAGCCTACCAGGCTCCTCCGCCCATGGGATTGTCCAGGCAAGAGTACTGGAGTGGGCTGCCATTGCCTGAGTTCCTAGCAATACAAGTGCTCAAATTTTTGTCAATATGACTGTGTGTGTGTGTTAGTTGTTCAGTCAGCCCGACTCTTTGCAACCCCATGGACTTCAGCCCACCATGCTCTTCTATCCATGGGATTTTCCAGGCAAGAGTACTGGAGTGGGTAGCCATTTCTTCTCCAGGAGATCTTCTGGACCCAGGGATTGAACCCAGGTCTCCTGTACTGCAGGCAGATTCTTTACCCACTGAGCTACCAGGGAAACCCTTATGGCTCAGCTGATAAAGAATCTGCCTGCAATGCAGGAGACCTAGGTTTGATCCCTGGGTTGGTATTAAATGCTATCTCATTATGGTTGCATTTTCTTCATAAGTGATTAGGTTGAACATGTTTTCATTTGTTTATGGGCCATTTAAGTTTCTTCTTTTGTAAAAGATTTGGTCAAGTCTCTTGCTTTTTATCCACTAAGTATTTTGCCATTTTCTTATTGATCTGTAGCAGCTCTTATATATTCTAAGTATTAGATCTCAGCAATATGCTATAAATATCTTATAGTTCTTTCTTTGTCTATGATGTCTTTTGATGATCAGAAATCCTTAATTTTAATGTAGTTTACATAGCACCTTTTTTCTCTGTGTTTAGCATTTTATGCTTCAAGAAATCCTTCTATACCCTGCTGTCTTGAAAATGTTTTCCTATATTATCTTTCGAAGGATTTAATTTTGCCTCTGACTCATTGTTCTTTATTTCTCTCAGGAATTTATTTCGAAGAGTTAGATATTATTAAGAGACACTGGAAGGATGTACTGCCTCAGGACACTACGTGGTTAGGACACACAAAGAGGTATCAGAATGGATGAAAGATATATTTAAAGCTTCAAAAGATAGAAAAACACTAAAATAAATGTCTATTATCTCACAGTTTTGTCTAGGTTTAGTTATACAACTGTAATTAGAATAATCTATGGCAATAGTTGGACATGACTGAGCGACTGAACTGACTGATGACATAATTGAGTACTGAAAGTGTTAGTTCTTCAGTCGTGTCCGACTCTTTGCAACCCCGTGGACTGTAGCCCACCAGGTTCCTCTGTCCATGGAATTCTCCAGGCAAGAATACTGGAGTGGGTAGCCACTGCCTTCTCCAGGGACCCTTCCTGACCTAGGGATCAAACCTGGGTCTCCCTATTGCAGGCAGATTCTTTACCATNTGGACTGTAGCCCACCAGGTTCCTCTGTCCATGGAATTCTCCAGGCAAGAATACTGGAGTGGGTAGCCACTGCCTTCTCCAGGGACCCTTCCTGACCTAGGGATCAAACCTGGGTCTCCCTATTGCAGGCAGATTCTTTACCATCTTAGCTACCAGGGAAGACGGTAATTAGAATAACCTATGACATAATCCCTAAGAAACAAAAAACTCTATAACTCAAAAGGAAAGTTCATTTGAACTCAAAAACATTTAAACAATTCCATTTATTTTACTCACAACCTTGGTAAAATAAATTGAAAAGCATAATTTAAGAAAAATATGCAGAGAGTTTTACCTCTTCTTTTACTTCTTTTTTCCCCTTGCTTTGCTACCTAGATAGGACCTCCACTACAATTTGAATAGAAGTTGGGAAGGTGGGAATTTCTTGTTCCCAATTTTAGGAGGAAAGCATTCAACGTGTGACTAACAGAACAAACCTGACTAACCTTTGTGCTCTGTTGCCTGGGCTTAGTCATACTGGCTCTGCACTTTTGTGTTACCTTTAGACTGAAACATACATTCCTTAGGTCATTCATATAGAGACTAAAATGTTGCATAACAGAGAATAGCATGTCTTGTTGGAGGTTGAGAGGAATACTGTGCCCAGATTTACAAGGACAGCTGCAAGAAAAAAAAGTTTATCACATCTTCTCTAGGGTCTGACCAGCACCAAGAAGTTCTAAACAGCCAGGCATTCCTCTTCCTCTTTTAATATGAAGAAAAAGCCTGAATTCTAACTTGGATAAGATGATTCTCTATAATATTAGTTTATCATCTTCTCAGTCTGCTGGCTTTCCAAATAAATACTCCAATACTCTAAATAAATACTCCAATACTCCAAATAAATACACCAGTACTCAAAATAAATGCTCCAGTACTCCAAATAAATGCTCCAATACTTCATCTGTCAATGTATTGGCCTGTCATGAAGAGAAGAGTACAAGCTTGGACTTGGTTAGCATGATCATTAAGTGTGGTATCAGTTTAGGTTTTTATAAGCTTGAGAAAGCTCCTTCTTATTTCTAGTTTGCTTAAGGATAAGTGTGTAATGTATTTTGACAAATGCTTTTTATTAATATATGGAAATGATCTCTTTTTTTGCCTTCTTTATTCTGTTACTATGGTTATAGTGATTGACTTTTGAGTCTTAAACCAACCTTGCATTCTTGGGCTAGATCCTTCTTGAATTATCATGGTATATTATTCCTGTTACATACTGTTAGAATCAATTAACCAATTTTTTTCAAGGATTTTGATTCTGTGTTCATGAAAGTATTGGTAGATAAATTTCTTTTCTTGTCTTGTCAGGTTTTAAGATCAGGTGTGGTTATAAGCAAGCAGGAAGATACTCTTCCCTTCTCTATTTTACATAAGAACTTTTGTAAGATGAATGTTATTTCTTCAGTGACTGACTGCTTGATATTATAATACAATTCACCAGTGAACCATCTGAATTTAGATTTCTCTGTTATGGCAAGTTTTTGACAATATATTTAAGTTATTTAATAGATAAAGGACCATTAGTATTTTCTGCTTAATCTGTGTTGACTTTGGTAAACTGCATTTTTCAAGAAACTTACCCACTTTAAGTCATCAGATTTTTGGGTACAGAATTTTCTAATATTATCTTATTGTCCTTTAATGTCTGTAGCATTTACAGTGAAAACTTCTCTTTTATTTCTGATATTAGTCATTTATGTTACATCTTTTTCTATATCAGTTTTAGAATTTATGAATTTTGTTGATATCTGAAGATTATCAGCTTTTTTTCTTAATTTTTCTCTCTCGTTTTTATGTTTTTACGTCTTTTCCAAGGTTTTGAACTTGTCTTGTGATCTAAGACAAACAGAATGCCAAGATATTTCTCCAGCAAAGATCCAGTTCAGGGTCTGCAACAATAGTAAGCTATGTGCAAGTTCTGCATGACAAGAAGAGAACTCCTTTATAGAGGGGAAAAGAAGCTGGGAGGGTTTTAGTAAACAAAGGGCTTTCACTGGCTGAGTCTTTGCCAGGAAATGAGTCCTTCTTCTTCACGTTGGGCTCTACTATTGTCCTAGGGCATGAGAACTCTCCACTGTGATTTGCTGACTCTGTTTAATTAAGGTTTCCATTTACTAACATTTTTACAGATTGAGAATACATTTTCTTCACTCATAAAGCCACTATATCAGTGATGTAAATAACTGAGAAGACCTCATCTCTCCTGTTCAGCTTAATGGAAATAGGTAGTCTTAGATCAAATTCCCCAGAAGTAGAATCTAAGATAGGGATTTGGGTGCATGTGGATTATTGAGGGAACATTCTTTGGGAAAAACTTGTAAAGGAGGGAAAGGAGCATAGCAGGGAAGCAAAAGAACTGCCAAGCAAGGATTTGGTATTAGATACTGTGAATGTGTAGCCTTGGCCAAATTTACATAGGGGAGGGCTCTGTATACAAACAGCGCCACAGACCTGTCATCCTTTTTGGCAATAGGGCTGGATTTTGATACATCATCTTATTTGACCACTGGTTGTGGGTCATATGTGGAAAGGCCATAATTTCCTGAGTGAGTTGGTTTCCATTGGTTGATGGAAATTTTCTGGAGAAGAAGGCTAGCTGTAAACAACTAAGAGCCACCTCCCACAAGAGCTGGGGTTAGGTGCTTCTAGCAAGTAAAGGAGATCTGCAACTGTGCTAGTCAACATACAGCACTAGTCAAATAAAATAGAATTTTCAAATAAAATAGAATTCAATATGCATTGAATATTTAATCATATGCCTTTTAAACAATAATATGTTTTTGATAGTGTTTAAAGAACTACTTGAAGAATTACTATTATTCCAATAGTAATCCTTACTCAGAGGAATAATATCCTCATATATACATAAGGCTTAAAGTAAGAAAGAATAGAATACAAAGTTGACGTATTAGTTAGGAAAGACTGAATCATTATAAAATTTAGACCACAAAATGTAATGGCTCTAAAGAAATTTCTTTCTCTCTCAATAATCCAGGTTGAGGTAGGAAGCTGAGAAACTAGCAGAGTAGGCTCTTCCCTACAAGGGCACCCAGGAACTTGAGCTGATTACCACTCTAAACCCTTCAACATGTGGCTTCTAAGATTGTCATAGGCATTGCCATCCAGTGGATTTGCTATATCAGTTATAGACTGCTCCATAACAAACTCAGAAGCTTAAATCAAAACTGTAAGATTGACTATTTCATAGTTTTTGCAGGTCAGAAATTTGGGAGTGGCTTAGGTGAATGGTTCTGTCTCAAGATCTTTCATGACTTAACAGTCAGATATCTGTTGTAACTACAGTCAACTAGGGCTTTCACTGTGGCTAAGTTAATGCTGGTTGTGGGCAGGTGGCCTCGGCTTCTTGCCACACAGGCCTCTCTCTAGGACTGTTTAAATATCCTCATGGTGTGGCAGCTGGCTTCCCTCAGAGAAAGTAATCTAAAAGGGCAAGAAGAAAGTCACAACATCTTTTATGACCTAGACTTGGAAATCATATTCTATCTCTTTTGCAATATATAGGTCAGCTATATTCAGCAGTGGGATTCCCTGGTAGCTCAGCTGGTAAAGAATCTGCCTGCAATGCAGGAGATCCCAGTTCAATTACTGGCCAGGAAGATCTGCTAGAGAAGGGATAGGCTACCCACTCCAGTATCCTGGGACTTCCCTTGTAGCTCAGGTGGTAAAGAATCCACCTCCATTGCAGATACCTGAGTTCAATCCCTGGGTTGGGAAGATGCCCTGGAGAAGGGAAAAGCTACCCACTCAGGTATTCTGGCATGGAGAATTCCACGGACTATATAGTCCAAGGGGTCACAAAGAGTTAGACATGACCGAGCAACCCACTCCAGTACTCTTGCCTGGAAAATCCCATGGACCGAGGAGCCTGGTGGGCTGCAGTCCATGGGGTCATGAAGAGTCGGACACGACTGAGCAACTTCACTTTCACTTTTCACTTTCAAGCATTGGAGAAGGAAATGGCAACCTACTCCAGTGTTCTTGCCTAGAGAATCCCAGGGACGGGGGAGCCTGGTGGGCTGCAGTCTATGGGGTCACACAGAGTCGGACACAACTGAAGCATCTTGGCAGTAGCAGCAGAGCAACTTTCACTTATATTCAGTGGAGGAAAGGATTATACAGGGACATAAATACCAGGAATCAAGAATCATTGAGAACTACCTTGGAGATGGGCTACCATCTTGGAGAAGCATTGTGGAAGGTATTCACAGGTCAAGACTACTTATATTCTATTTGAGTAAATTTATCACACATCTAAGTAGCAAGAAAAGCAAGGGCATGCAAAATAGGTGACCAGCCATGTGTCTTTTATTATAGTGGGAGAAGGGGGCAGGGCAGTATTTAGATGCACATCTGGCAGACTCTATTACAATTTGGAAAATGAATCAGGAAGAGAAAATATTCAAGAGATGAGTAACTAAAATAAAAACAACAAAAGTTGATCTTAGTGAGCAAATTTCCAACTATGTGTATCCATGCCAACATAATGTTTAAAAATTTCTTTCTGATTTCATGAAAGTGTTCTTGCCAATAGCATCTCAGAGGCAAAAGCTTTGAAATTCCAATAGGTTATCTGAAAAGCCAACATCCTAGTCTTAGCTTTAACAAATGTTTTCAATTTATTTTAAGTAACTGACATTTTTAAAAAGTGCAAAATGTACTAACGTCTATTAGTGAAACCCAAGACATAAACACAACAGAGAAAATGTAATTTGTCTGCATACTCACTATCTAGAAAACTAGAAACTTAAGAACAAAATAGCCCACCCCTTCTTTGAGAATCTCCCTTGAGAAAAATGTTTCCTATGCACTGATTTAGGTCACAGACCAAATAATTCTCATTTCATTTCCTTTGAAAGCAGTAAAACTTCAGATAGAAGACATAAGCATTTAATTAAAAAATATTTTCAATTATTTTCACTTAATGAGGAAGAGACAACCTTAGTTGTAACATGAATCTCAAATGTGGGAAATTGTTCTTCCTAATTTGGCTGTCATATTCTGCATCAAGGAATTCTAATTCAAAATGTTACTGATTTGTCCTAAACATTTAACAGCTCAATACTAGTTTTTGCTCATATTTCTCTTGAGGATAGGAGAAATTCTTTTTTTTTTTTTTGAGAAATTCTTTTTAAAGTAAGTTTATTTGACTATACTTGGTCGCAACGACAGAAATAGCACTTGTAAAAATTCTATACTCTCCGAATTGTTTCATGCTGCCTGTTACTGCAATAATTTAAGGAGAATATAGCCTTATTTCAAGGTCTGTTAGTCCTTTAAATGTGAAGAATTATGTAAATCAGATGGCAAAATTCTGGTCATGGATTATCATCACTCTGTGACAATTTGGTTTATGATAAAAAATGAAGAAAATATAGTAATACATTATATGTGTTCAATGGAACTTAAAAGTTTGAACCCTGAGACTGGGAGCAGTCATGGTGGGAGCAGAACACATACAGGAAAATAAAACTGAGAATCTTGACTCACTCAGTCATTTGCTAGGAAATGTTAGGCAAGTCATTTAGTCTCTTTGAGCTCTGGTTTCCTCATTTAAAACAGGAATACTAACAACGTCCTCACCAAGGTATTTGTGGATTAAAGGAAGAAAAACAATGTGAAGGCACTTAGCAAACATTTATACAGTACACAAAGGTTTTGTCTGAAATAGAATTTCAGGAAAGAAAACTCAGGGATGCCAAGTGACGAGCCTAAGACCACATATTCAAGGACATTTTCTAGTGTAATTACCACTCCATTATGTTTACCCCAAAGCCTCTTGCAAGGGGTCTATATACCAGTTAGTTGCAACATGATGGGTACAGGACCTAACTGGTGTTATATATAAAACCAGAATTTCTGGTTTTGTCAGCAGGTCAAGGGTAGGGCCTGATCATTTGCATTTCTAACAGCTCCTAGGGTATTGATTTTGCTGTTTGATTTGCTGAGAGGCACCCAGAAAATCTTTTCAATTGTTTAAAATGGCTCAGGGAAAAGAGATGAAGTGTGATTCTCTCAACAAAATTTAGTAAGCTCAAAGTACACACATTTACAATTGAGAGAGAGAGAGATGGCAATAAGGAAGCACTGTAGAACCATGTCTCAAAAAGAATTATAACATGGTCATTGGCAAGTAGAGCAGACAAGAATCAAAAAGGTTAAAAACTCTACTAAATTTTTAGGAGAGCTGTGTTTGAGCCACCTACCTAGACCAAAAGAGACTAATTTTTTTGAGATTTAAAACAACCCTTGGGCTTCTAATTGTCCACCATCAGAAACTGGGGTGAGAAAATTGCTTAGTCCTGAAAGAGGCATATTCCTCAACGTCTGTTTCAGATTCAGCCAAAGAGGAAAATGAAAAAGAAAGACTCTTCCAAAAGGTGTAGCCAGGGGCCACAAAGAACAGTGAGCAAAAGAAGTGTCTCAAAATCAAGGTGTAATTAGATAACATTCATTAAGGAAGGTGGCCCTCAAAAATTCTCCCCAGCAGGATTTCAGAATTCCTGCAGAACCTTATTTGCTGTGTATTTGCCATTTCTCCCAAGGAGAGTATTTATTATAATTATCTTGTTTTCCTCTGCTACCATTATAATATGTATATTACATTTCACAGGTACAGGTAGAACTAGTATCATGATTTGAAACTACCACATCTTACTCAAAGGTCTCAGATTATGTACTTCATGCCATAATTGTATGGGATTTTGAGGTTTTCTTCCTTAGAGAGTGGGTGAGTATATTTTGCATGTCATAAATAGAGTGAATTAAATATTTGGTGACCAAAAGGGGATTAGCCATTAGGGTTGTTCTAAACATTCTGGTTCGTCTTCCAGACATATGATAGGATTGTACTTCCATGTCCTTTGGCATTAGATATAGATAGGTAATTTAGATTGGCCAATGAATTGTGGGTAAAAATGATATTTCTCACGTCCAGGCAAGTCCTTTGAGAGCAAGTGCATTATTCATGTTTCTCTTCTCTCCTATCGTAGTGATCACAGAAACACATGTTGAGATTTGGTCCCTGAGTCACCATGATGCACAGACCCACTTGCTGACGGGATTCTGCAGGTAGAGTGAGGAAGATATAAATGCTTGTTGTGATCAAGCTTCTGAGACAAGGGGTTGCTGGTTATTATAACATAAAGGCAGCACAAAACTCTAACTCATTGAGACCACTTCCTGCACAAAGGAACTTCACAGGTAAGATCAATTTCAACCAACCTGAGATTAAGGTGTTTTTTCCCCTTAACTAACCTAATAAATTGTATTTCCAAATAGCAGGTGAAATTGTTTCTGTCGTTGATAGAACCAACAAACTAATCTCCAACATCTATGTTCAGCCATTTCATTATAGACTTTGGCTACAACCTGTGCCATATAGCACGAAATGAAAGGCAATTATCTGGTGAATTTTGTCAGGTTAGTTGACTAATATGGATAATCAGACTTTAAACAACATTTTCCCACAATGCAGCAAAATTTTGTTCTCCCTTGAGTTACCCCAAGATAGAAGCTGCAATTTTTACTATATTTTACCTTTCTAGGAAAAGCTGATAGGAACAAACAACTGGTGTTGAGGAGGGAATGAATCTCCAACAGAATTTTATAAAGATAAAGAACGTTCTCATTTCTGTAATTATATATATATGGGTATATATATTGTTTCATTCCCATATAATTTTTAATATTATTATTTTTAAAGCTATTATTACATTTATTTGTATTTTCAATTTGTGTACAACCATGTAGCTTCTCAGATAGGGATTAAACTAGTTAAGGAGAGACTGCAACAATTAAAGGAAGAGTTTTTTTTCTTTGTAGAATGAAATCATAAACAGAACTCATCAGCCCAGCATCATTTAATTGACTAGAGTTTTCATAAAGAAAAGAGTCTAGGAATAGTTCAGCACAAGAGGCCTCACATAGAGGCCACAAAAGACCCCTGTGTTTCAGAAAAGCAGAGTGGAAGAAAAATACTGCAGTCATGAGGGCCTTAACAAAAGTTTACTCTTTGCCCTGTCAAAAACATATGACTACTTAGCTTGTGATTTGTGGGTTTCAGGGTAAGCAAAAGAGTTTTGTAAATCTAAAGAAACTTCTAGATTCTTAAAGCGAACCCATGAGTAGGCAGAGGGTATGCTAGAGAAGGAAATGCAACCCACTCCAGTATTGTTGCCTGGCGAAACCCATGGACAGACTCCTGATGGGTTACAGTCCATGGGGTTGCAAAGAGTTGGACACGACTGAGCTACTAACACAACAACAACAGCAACAATAATGCTATGTACACAGGGTGGAGTGACCATAAAGCTAATGAGGCATGCATTTCAGGACTCCTCCCTTGCACAGGCCCCCTCCAAGGTCCTAGGAAAGGATGCAGCAATTTTGTACTTATAATTTTTTAAAGCAGTGCCCCATATATCACATAAGCTTCAGCCCCTGAAGTTACATCCATTTCTATATGGAGGTAGCAAGCTGACTGGAAAGCGTTGTCACATCTTCAGGTATTGTGGGTCAAGTGCTGGACACTCACAAACAGGAAATTAATCCTTCCCCGAGGAAAGGAGGTGTGACAGTGGTACCAGCTACAACACGGCGGGGCCTGGGACAAAATGAAAATGTAGGGCCAGGAAACATATTTTGTTAAAGGGACTAAAATATAAATCTTTCTCCTTTCTTCCACTTTGTCTCTCGCAACATGTCACAGAGTTTTAAAGTTGGTATTTAATGTAGTGCTGTCTCAGGCATGGGGATCCTTGTGCAGTGAATGTAGAATCTTTCACACAATGGAGAGGTGACCCCTGTTACCCACTAACTACTGCCATCAGCCACTACACCAATGCACTGCTTCCCAGTCAGGGGTGAGGAAGTCTCCTCTTCCCACCAGCCTACTGCCCCAACCCACAGTGGGCAAGAGACCCCTGGATACAGTAGATTCCTGCATCAGGGGTGGGCTAGAGACTCATTCTGCCAAGTCCCTGAACAACATGCTGAAATGATATTTCCCCAGGATGGGATTGTCACTTCCATGTCCACCTGACCCCAACCTCTCTATGTCTACACCCAGGTCCCCACAGAGGTCAAGGGAAGCAGCCACTACTGGGAGGAGGCAGTGAGGGGGAGGCTGGATATGTCTCTGGGAATCAGAGAACAGGGCGGTAGGCAATGGAAAATCCATCCAGGGAGGTGGTGGGAGGTGGGGCTGTGCATGGGCCATGGGATACATGTTTCACTGCCCTATCAGAGACTGCATTTACAAAACATAAATCTGAAAGTAAAAGTACTAAAGAACTTCAAGATGATGACCACAGACCATTTAAACTCTGAGCACAGAGTCCCTAGGAGGCGTCATCAAGCAGGTGGCCCTGCTTGAGGGTGTTAGGCCCCGAACGGCCTAATCACGGGAGGCGTCGCTTCTCAGATCACCAAGACTCGAATTCGATGCAATCAGCAAGAGGATTTATTAAACCGGCGCGCCGGGGTTCGATCTTCCTCGAAAAGAACGAACCCCGATGCTAGTTACAAAGCAGTTTTTATACACCAAAAGCTATAAGCAGGTATAGGTGGGGTGAAGACGATCTCAGCAAACTGATTGGTGGGCATAACTTGACCTTTACAGAGATAGGTCTGAAAGCTATCAGGCTGTAACGGCTAACCGACCACCTCATACCTTGCGGCGGTTTAGCCAATTTTCTAGAAAGGATTAACAGAAAAACAATTACCCAGGGGGTCCCTTCTAAGGCCAGGAAACTAGACTATAGATTATCAGATAGAGGGCAGGTTCCTTTTCCATGAGTCATGACTAGCCCTTGAGAAACAGAACAAAGGGTAGTTTTAAAATTTAACTTTTTCTCTTCATTCCCCTCTTCTTTTTGTCTAGATTTCAATCTTGAAATCATATGTTTGGTACATCACTTAATGATGCCGGAATATCTTTTCATTTTTGTGCAAAGCATAACACCTAGCTATTTGAGGCATGCTTAGCTTCAGTGAACAGAACATAGTTACCGGACATCTATACTTTTAACAGGGTGGCGGGACAGAGAGCTCAGGTCATGCCTGGGCTAAAGCCCAGGGCATGCCTAAGGGCCCTGCGATAACGCATGAGCAGCTCCCAGGACCTAACCCTTCACGGGCGGTCCCCCGCAGCTCCCCCGTCTTCAATCTTTAAAAGCTCTAAAAGATGTCTGTGTTGTAACATGTTCCGGTGTATTGACATTTTTATATATAAGAATTCTTTAAAAATGAGTTTTATAAGACAAGGCGCTAAGCATATTAAGATAAGTACAGTGGTTAATACCACTCCAACGGCAATCATGCTTTTCCACAAAGAATGAAGGCTAGGGAAGTTGGAAAACAAATTTTTTACAAGGTTGTCGGCCATTTCAGCTATATTTAAAGTTGCTTTAGGAGCATCTTCAATATCAAGAATTTCATTATGTAATCGTAACAGGTCAATAGATACATTAGAATTGAACCAGATTCCTTGTAAATGATTTTTAACTCTATCCCAAGGGAAGTCTGAATCATTATAAGGTTTCCTAGTGACACAAATCCATTTATAGTTTGCATGACATCGTATTTTCATTCTAAAATTAATACTTTTGACTTCTTCTCCAATAATTTTTATAGTATCGTACAAAGCAGATAATCTGTCTTCTATTTTTCTATCTATATCTTCCTGAGTTCCCATTACCCTAGTAACATTATGAGACAAGGAATCAACTACAGCGGCATCTTGAACAGATTGTGCGAGTGCCACAGAAGCAGTAACAGCAGTTGCTATAAGAGTGATTAAAGAGACTATTCCTAGAATAATAAGTCCTATCTCTCGTCTAGTCCTACTAAGAGCATTATTAATTTTATGTAGCAATTCTAAGGCAGTTTCATCATACCAAGAGTCAGTTATTTCTACCGGTAGCATTACAAAAGCTGGTTGTTTTACAACTAAAACTTGTTCCCCCTTCTTTACTCCCCGAATACAATTGGTAAGCACACAATCAGTACAATTTATATGGTAGACGCTAGAAGAAAACATAATATTTACATATCCTTGAATTAACATAAATGGAAAAGGTACACAAGCTCGGGGATATCTGTGAGCAATTCCAACATTTCCATATTTGCTTCCACTAATATTGGGCTGTAAATACAATCCTAAACCATAATCGAATGCAGCTAAGAGTTTCCAGATTCCAGTTTGGTAAGTGGGAACAGTGTTAACTGACAAAATTGGAGGGTGTTGTCCTCGACATTCTGGACATTCAAGTGTCCCTTTAGGTGCCCAATCCCATAAATCTATGTCGTTATTGATTTTATATACTGTGGCAGTTCGTGCACGGCATAGGGTCCCTTCCACCTGGGCTCCAAGTTGTGCTGCCGATGTCGTCTGACATAGACGGCGTCTCCTACTTGGAACGGATGGGCCTCCCCTGGGGTGCCAGGCTGGTAGGCTGCAGCGAGTTGAGTCCACACCTCCTTCTGAACCAGCTGGAGTCCCTTCAGCCTAGCACACAGATTACCATTATTAAAACTGCGGGGATCAAATCCCTCTCTGAGAGACAATATAGGGGGAGGTGCCCCGTACAGGATCTCGAAGGGGGAGAGACCGAAACAAGAGGGGGTGTTCCTTACTCGGAACAAGGCCAGGGGAAGGAGCACCGTCCAGTCAGTACCGCCAGTCTCCAAGGACAATTTAGCTAGGGTCTCTTTTAGAGTTCTATTCATTTTTTCCACCTGCCCTGAACTCTGGGGTCTGTAGGCACAATGTAACTTCCAATCGGTCCCCAAAAATCTAGCTACTTTTTGGCTCACTAGGGCAGTAAAAGCTGGCCCATTATCTGATCCTAACATCTTTGGCGCTCCGAAGCGCGGGAAAATATCTTCTAAGATCTTTTTGGCTACTGTTGCTGCACTTTCATTTTTGGTGGGGAAAGCTTCCACCCACCCTGAGAAGGTATCTATAAAAACCAGTAAATATTTATAGCCGTATCTCCCAGGTCGTACCTCGGTGAAATCTAATTCCCAATAAGTTCCTGGTCGGTCTCCTCGTAGCCGTTTACCCCGACCGGTTTTGTTCTGGCCAGCATTTACCTCTCGGCAAGGTCTGCAGTTCTGGACTATGTTCTCAGCCAGTTTAAAAAGTCCTGGCACTTCAGGTTCTGTCTTGTTTAAGAGGGAGACTAACTTCTTAGCTCCCAAATGAGTCCACTGATGCATTTGTTTTAACATCTCTTCAGCCTCTTTCTCTGTTGTGGCTCTCCATTTAAGTTGCCGGGGGCGATCTCGAGAACAGGTAACCAGTAACTCTAGTATTTCGCCCTTGGCTGCTTCTCGCGCAACCTTGTCAGCCATATTATTTCCCTTAGTCACCAGGGACTGATCTTTCCGGTGTCCGGGGCAATGAATTATACTGACTTTTTCAGGCAACATGAGAGCGGCTAGTAACGCCAGGATCTCATCTTTATTTTTAATTTCTTTTCCAGCCGAGGTAAGGAGCCCTCTTTGCTGATATATGGCCCCATGGACATGCGCAGTTGCGAAGGCATATCTACTGTCGGTGTAGATATTTACCTTTTTTCCCTGAGCTAGCTCCAACGCCTTTGTGAGAGCAATTAGCTCGGCTTTCTGGGCTGACGTTCCTTGAGGAAGGGCAGTTGCCCAGATTACATTAGTCCCATCTACCACAGCTGCCCCTGCCCGCCGCTTACCTTCTTCAAGAAAACTGCTCCCGTCCGTATACCATGTTACCTCGGCATCCTGGAGCAGCTGGTCGGAGAGGTCCTGACGCGTCCCATGCACCTCCGCCAGCACTTCCTGGCAGTCGTGTATCACCTTGGATTGGCTGGGGTCAGGCAACAGCGTGGCAGGGTTGAGTCCTGTGGCTGGCATAAATCTGACTCGTTCAGAGTTCAGGAGCAGCGTCTGGTAGTGGGTCATTCTGGCGTTGGTCAGCCATCTTTCGGGGGGTTGGCGGATCACGCTTTCTAAAGCGTGAGGTGCAGTGACAATCAAGTTTTGTCCCAGAGTTAGTTTGTCCGCGTCTTTCACCAAGACTGCTACGGCCGCCACTATGCGCAGACAATTGGGCCACCCAGCGGCCACTGGGTCCAGTTTCTTTGACAAATATGCTACGGGGCGATTCCACGGCCCCAGTTTTTGAGTGAGGACCCCCTTTGCAATGCCATTGTTCTCTGCCACGTAGAGATGAAACGGTTTGTTTACATCTGGAAGTCCCAGGGCAGGAGCTGACAACAAGGCTCGCTTAATGTTGTCAAAAGCTTTCTGCTCGCTCTCTCTCCAGACGAAGGGTGTACTGCCCTTTGTCAAGGGGTACAAGGGGGCAGCCATCTCCGCGAACCCCGGAATCCAGAGCCTGCAGAATCCTGCAGTTCCCAAGCCTTTTTTATAGACAATGCCCCTTCGGCTTGTTGCAGGACCGAATGTTGGGCCCCCGTATCTACCAGGAACTGTACAGG
Organism: Oreotragus oreotragus; assembly: GCA_006410675.1. Classification (NCBI taxonomy): domain Eukaryota; kingdom Metazoa; phylum Chordata; class Mammalia; order Artiodactyla; family Bovidae; genus Oreotragus; species Oreotragus oreotragus. Next base: position 787,431 of record SJYX01018652.1, read on the forward strand.
CTTCCCCTCCACTTTTAAAGTTACCCTAGGCTCGGGGAGGGGGTCCGAGCCCCGTCTCCCCTAATCCTCTTCTTCAAGGGCCAGGATCTTGTCTGGGGCGGAGGGCTTTCCCCTCTTCTTTTTGGGGCACTCCTTGAGCCAGTGTCCTATCTCTTTGCAATAGGCGCACTGATCTTTGCCTAGTGATGGCTTAGTTCCTGCTTTATTTTTATTGTGATCTCTCTTTCCAGCCCCATCGTCTCTCTTTGTTTCCCTTATTACTGTAGTCAAGATTTTTGCTAAACCCTTTACCTGTCTTTTCTCTCTCTCTATTTCTCGTTCATTCTGCTCTCGCATCCTCCTTTCTTCTCTCTCTTCCTCTGTCTCTCTCTTATTGAACACTTTATCTGCTTCCTTGACCAGGTCTTGAAGAGAAAAGCCCTGTAGCCCATCCAATCTCTGCAATTTTCTTTTAATATCTAATGCTGACTGGTCAATGAAAGCCATAGCTATAGTGGCCCTATGTTCCTCAGACGTGGGATTATAGGGGGTGAATCTCCTAAATGCCTCCATTAACCTATCTAGGAACACTGTAGGTGACTCAGTAGGCCCCTGTGTCACTTCTCTTACCTTAGCCAAATTGGTGGGGCGTCTTGCAGCCCCTCGGAGACCCGCTACTAGAGCCTGGCGGTAAACCCTCAGGTGCTCCCTACCTGCTGGAGAATTGTAGTCCCAGTTAGGTCTCGTCAGTGGGAAACCAGCATCTATCTCATTAGGAAGCGCTGTGGGGCGTCCGTCATCTCCCGGCACGTTTTTGCGGGCCTCCAATAGTACCCGTTGTCTTTCCTCTGTGGTGAGCAAGGTCTGCAACAATTGCTGACAATCATCCCAAGTGGGTTGATGTGAGAAAACAAGAGATTCTATTAAAGAGGTTAGTGCCTGGGGGTTATCTGAAAAAGAAGGATTGTTATTTTTCCAGTTATAGAGGTCAGAGGCAGAAAATGGCCAGTATTGGAGTGGCCGGACCCCATGATCATCAGGGGGCCCGTTCTCTCGAAGGGGGAGAGCGGTAGAGTCTGGGGTGGCGGCCCGGCGGCTACGCGTTCCCGCCGCCGGGCCCATGTCCTCCCCTTGGTTCGGCTGTTCAGGCGGGGCAGTTGGTCGTGCCATCTGGGGTGCAGAAGGCGGGCCCGGCGCTGGGACCAGTGCCGGCGGATATGGTGGGGGAGAATCTAGGAGTAAGAGATCAGTTTGAGTGTCTGGGTATGTCTTTTTGGCTAGAGTCCCTGTTTCTTCTTCCTTTGCCGCGGGTCTTAAGAGAAGGATTCCTGCAGCGGGTCCCGACAGTGTTCCTGTGGAGAGAACAAAAGGCCGAACCCACGCCGGGGGTGAAAGGACCAGGTCTTCCCAGACAATAACATAAGGCACCTGGTCAGGGTGCCCAGTGGGCCCAGGAGTGGAAACCACAGCTTTAATTAGATTAATTTGTTCTGAAGAAAATGATCCCTCCGGTGGCCATCCGGTGTTGAAACTGGGCCACTCTTCTGAACATAAAATCTGCCATTTCCCTTTCTTCACTAATACCGAGAGGTTTTGGGCCCTAGCCCTGACCTCTGCCCAATGATCCAGTGTCAATGATAAAGGGGTCGTCACGGTCTGTCCCATGGTCGGTCTGTCACAGAAAAGACAAGTACAAAGAGAGACAAACAGAATCCACCGAGGTGGCAGAAGGATTAGACAAAAGTGGCTGCTGCAAGTTTTGCCCCCGGCAAGCCTTTTAGACAGACGAGCTCCTTAGCTCTACGGACAGGCTATACCGGGGACTCTACTTGATTCAGATGGAGGGGAGTCGTCACGACCCCTCTCCCAGTTTGGCGTCCCGGGCGTCCCCAAGATCGCCACAGATCTGTTATGGTGAAGGGGGAGTCTTGGCGGCCCCACCTTCCAGACTGACGTCCCGGGCGTCCCCAGGATCGTCACAGATCTGGTCCTGGTTCAGATTCAGAGCAGATACAGACGCGCGTGAACAGAACCTAGCTTCAGCGGCTGGAGAAAATCAGAGGAAAAAAAGATTACTGAGGATAGCCACCAAAAATCCTACCGGGAGAGGTGGCGGCCAGAAAGGTGGACTTGTGGCGTGCTTAAAAACCATTTGTGTGCCTATACTGTTGCACGGAAGTTTTCTTGCTGGGGGCGGGCGCCCTAGTGGCTTCTGGCCCGTTCCGTGACCCCCTTATCCTGTCACGGGAGTCTTCAAGTGGCAGGCGCCCTAGCGGCTTTTAAATGCCTGACCCGTGCCCACGGGGATAATATTAGGCCGTATCCTCAATTAAGGAAGGGTAAGGGAAGTTTCACCCAATCGGGCGGTGGTTACTAGGGCTCGCTTGTCGTGGGGCCTTCAAAGTCCACCAGGGAGTAGCCCTGGCCGGGACTAATCAATTGCCCCACAACTGCTCGCCCGTTCACCGAAACTTCCGAAAATGAGGAGTCAGGAGCAGTTCAGAAAAGATGAATCGGAATCAGCGTAAGACAGACCTGACATAAAACAGAAGGCAGACCCAACACAGACTCACAGTACACGAAACAAAAAACAGACTCACAGTACACGAAACAAAAAACAGACTCACAGTACACGAAACAAAAAACAGACTCACAGAATGACGCTCGAGCGTACCTCCGAATCCAGTAGTCCAGGAGATCTGGGAGAAGCGAGGGATCCCGGACGAGCCCCCAAAATGTTAGGCCCCGAACGGCCTAATCACGGGAGGCGTCGCTTCTCAGATCACCAAGACTCGAATTCGATGCAATCAGCAAGAGGATTTATTAAACCGGCGCGCCGGGGTTCGATCTTCCTCGAAAAGAACGAACCCCGATGCTAGTTACAAAGCAGTTTTTATACACCAAAAGCTATAAGCAGGTATAGGTGGGGTGAAGACGATCTCAGCAAACTGATTGGTGGGCATAACTTGACCTTTACAGAGATAGGTCTGAAAGCTATCAGGCTGTAACGGCTAACCGACCACCTCATACCTTGCTGCGGTTTAGCCAATTTTCTAGAAAGGATTAACAGAAAAACAATTACCCAGGGGGTCCCTTCTAAGGCCAGGAAACTAGACTATAGATTATCAGATAGAGGGCAGGTTCCTTTTCCATGAGTCATGACTAGCCCTTGAGAAACAGAACAAAGGGTAGTTTTAAAATTTAACTTTTTCTCTTCAAGGGCTTCGTGTGCCAGCCAGATTTTCACTCACTCACTCACCCATTTTGATCGTTGTGTTTGTGTTAGTTGCTCAGTCATGTCTGACTCTTTGAGACTCCATGGACTCTAGGCCACCAGGCTTCTCTGTCCATGGAATTCTCCAGGCAAGAATACTGGAGTGGAGAAGTATTCCCTTCTACAGAGAATCTTTCCAACCCAGGGATCAAACCCTGGTCTCCTGCATTTCAGGCAAATTCTTTACTGTTTGAGCTACAGGGAAGTCCTATTTTGATCATTAAACTCTACTATTTAAAGACTTTAATCTCACTGTCAATTGAAATCTCATTTCCCTGTCTCCCAAGGCAGAACTGAGCTGGGACCCTGATTATTAGGAGGCCTGGTTCTGAGATGTCTGTCTCTTCCTTCACTCTTCCAAAGTTGAACTTTGCAGTGTTGGGCAGGAGAGACAAGTGACTGGGATAAAGATATATTCCTCTTTTGACAGGTTGTTGCTTCTCTCTGGTTAACCTTGTTGTTCTGAAGATGCCTTCTGTGTGACAGTCCAATTCTGCCCTCCTTGTTGGGTGCGTTTGTGAATTCTTCTAAGGTAAGGCCTGCCCACTGCAGGAATCCCTTCAGTAGGAGGTGTCACCCCAACTTCATGGTTTCACAGCTTTCCACCTGGCCCCTCAATGCTTTATCTCACAGCATCTTAATACTGTGCTTGTTACTGGCCTTTCCTGCTCCTCCTCTGCCCTCTTGGTTTAGGGTGGGAGGGGAAGACTCCCTCTTCTCCCCCAAGGGAGGATGACTCACAAGCCTGAAATTCTCCCTCCTTCTAGTCTTTCTGATACATAGTCTGAGTATGGGATGAGTGGGCGAGGTAATAATCCAGGAGAAATCAGTTGGTTTAGTCTGCTTTAGGAATCTTGGAAAAGGCATGTTGTTGCCATTGTTGATCTTTGTCTTACAATGCATGGTATAAACTCATTTTGTTTGGGGCTAGGTCCTAGCTGCTAATTCCTGGACAGTAATAATCTTTTTTAAAAACACACACATTAGTTCTAGAAGTCAAATGTAATATGTCAAAATTTACCCAATTATTCATGTTAAATATGCTCAATGTTTGTATGTCAATTATACCTCAATAAAGCTGTTATTAAAAAAAAAAAAAAACCAGACACACACATCAAATAAATAAAAGTGAAAGTCTTAGCCTGGTTCTTCAGGACCATCGCAAGATCACCACCTCTTTCTGGCCCAGGTTCAGGGAAGGCTTGAGGTTAAAGTTGCTTTGTTTTGCTTTTGTTGCTTAGTTGCTAAGTCATGTCTGATTCTTTTGCGACCCCATGCCTGTGAGTGGGAGCATTATGAACCCAATCAGGGCAATCAGCCCAGAGCTAAACCACTAAGTCCAAGCACCTTGGCAGAGAAGAGAGGCAGGTATAGACGTCAGAATCTTCAGAGAACAGAGAAGATTTGGTGACTGAAGGAAGTAAGGGGGATGGGGAGGAGGATGGATGCTTTTTTTCTGTAAGGAATTTTCCATGGTTCTCAGCCCACTCATGTGAACAGGATAAATGAATTAAAAGCAGACAGTCTGAAGATTTGACATGAAAATTATATCTGCACATTGAGAATGGTGAGAAAGAAAGCATTAATTACCCTTTTCAAATTATAGCCAATAAATTAGTCATTTCTGGTTTGAGTCATGCTGTACTATAGAAGAACCACATAAAACAGTGAAAATAGTGTATAATTGTGTGAAGCCTCATTCATTTATCAGAAAACATTTGATGAGTTTCTTTGATGTGCTAGACCTATTACATATTCTGAGGATAAGGCAGTGACCATGACAATGACTCTTGATGCCCTGAAGCTCACCTTTGTCTTCTGACATAGCTTTCTATATTTGAAACATGATAATCTACATAATTAATGTGATTATTTGACCATAAATTTTGGGTAGGTGTATGTTTTATTCATGTCTGTATTCCTAGCACCTAATACCTTGACTGACACATAGAAAGTTCTCCAAAATTATTTATTGACTAAGTGAATTTATTCACAGTGAGAACAGTATAGCTGTTAAAATTCATCAAAAACACAGATATTGTTAATTTGGTGTGACTAAAACTTCATGGAACCAAAATATATCTCATATATTCTTAAGTGTGACACCAAAAAAGTATTTTGATTAATGAAATTATGTAGAAAACATTCTTATAAAGGATATATTCAGAGGTCAGTCAGGAGTTACTTTTGTTTGCTCCCATTATAGCTATTTCTCTATGCCAACAATTTGGTGCTATAAGTTGTTTTTTAAAATGGAATCTTTTTAGTAGATTAAATCCAGCTGGCTTCAAATGCTATAGGGGACAATGTGATGGTAGGAGGCAGAGGCGCATAGCTGGCCACATCTACAGGGAATTCTATGACCTCAGTGATGACTGACCGAAATTTTTTCCTTGTGTGAGAAAATCTATGTTCCTGAGAATTACTGTTATTTTTTATTGAGGTAAAATTTTTTTTTAATTTATATAAAATTCATATAACATAAACCTCTACCAAGTTGCAAAACATTTTCATCATCCCAAAAGGAAACTCCATATATAAGCAATCACTCTGAGAATTTTTTAATTTTTGGCTCCATGTAAAACTAATCCTTGGATTTGGGCTGGCTCCTCCCTGCCACTGCCCCTGGCCTTGGGCACAGGGTGGTTCCTCCCGGCCTCCACCCCTGGCCTTGGGCTCCGGGTGACTGTGGCTCAGATCGTGAACTCCTTATTACCAAATTCAGACTTAAATTGAAGAACAGTAGGGAAAACCACCAGACCATTCAGATATGACCTAAATCAAATCCCTTATGATTATACAGTGGAAGTGAGAAATGGATTTAAGGGCCTAGATCTGATAGATAGAGTGCCTGATGAACTATGGAATGAGGTTCGTGACATTGTACAGGAGACAGGGATCAAGACCATCCCCATGGAAAAAAATGCAAAAAAGCAAAATGGCTGTCTGGGGAGGCCTTACAAATAGCTGTGAAAAAAAGAGAAGCGAAAAGCAAGGAGAAAAGGAAAGATATAAGCATCTGAATGCAGAGTTCCAAAGAATAGCAAGGAGACATAAGAAAGCCTTCTTCAGCGATCAATGCAAAGAAATAGAGGAAAAGAACAGAATGGGAAAGACTTATTCTTGCCTGGAGAATCCCAGGAATGGAAGAGCCTGGTGGGCTGCCATCTATGGGGTCACACAGAGTCAGACACGACTGAAGCGACTTATCTTAGCGATCTCTTCAAGAAAATGAGAGATACCAAGGAAACATTTCATGCAAAGATGGGCTCGATAAAGGACAGAAATGGTATGGGCCTAACATAAGCAGAAGATATTAAGAAGAGGTGGCAAGGATACATAGAAGAACTGTACAAAAAAGATCTTCATGACCCGGATAATCACAATGGTGTGATCACTCATCTGGAGTCAGACATCCTGGAATGTGAAGTCAAGTGGGCCTTAGAAAGCATCACTATGAACAAAGCTAGTGGAGGCGATGGAATTTCAGTTGAGCTGTTTCAAATCCTGAAAGATGATGCTGTGAAAGTGCTGCACTCAATATGCCAGCAAATTTGGAAAACTCAGCAGGAAAAGGTCAGTATTCATTCCAATCCCAAAGAAAGACAATGCAAAAGAATGCTCAAACTACCGCACAATTGCACTCACCTCACATGCTAGTAAAGTAATGCTCAAAATTCTCCAAGTCAGCCTTCAGCAATACCTGAACCATGAACCGTCATGTTCAAGCTGTTTTTAGAAAAGGCAGAGGAACCAGAGATTAAATTGCCAACATCCACGGGATCATGGAAAAAGCAAGAGAGGTCCAGAAAAACATCTACTTCTGCTTTATTGACTATGCCAAAGCCTTGGACTGTGTGGATCACAATAAACTGTGGAAAATTCTGAAAGAGATGGGAATACCAGACCACCTGACCTGCCTCTTGAGAAACCTTTATGCAGGTCAGGAAGCAACAGTTAGAACTGGACATGGAACAACAGACTGGTTCCAAAATGGAAAAGGAGTACGTCAAGGCTGTATACTGTCACCCTGCTTCTTTAACTTATATGCAGAGTACATCATGAGAAATGCTGGACTGGAAGAAACACAAGCTGGAATCAAGATTGCTGGGAGAAATACCAATAGCTTCAGATATGCAGATGACACCACCCTTATGGCAGAAAGTGAAGAGGAACTAAAAAACCTCTTGATGAAAGTGAAGGAGGAGAGTGAAAAATTTGGCTTAAAGCTCAACATTCAGAAAACTAAGATCATGGCATCCGGTCCCATCACTTCATGGGAAATAGATGGGGAAACAGTGGAAACAGTGTCAGACTATTTTCTGAGGCTCCAAACGGCAGCAGCGGGCCAGTGCACTAAGCGCAGGTGGCGGCGGTGGCGGCAGCGGGCCGGCGCACTAAGCGCGGCCAAGAGCTACCCTACGTCCGAGATCAGGGACAGCGGCCTAGAGTGCCAAGCTGAGACGGTGCAGGAATGGCCAAGAGGAGCTACCCTACATCTGAGGTCAGGGGTTAAGGACGGGAAGAGATACCCTGCGCCCAAGGCCAGGAATGGCAGCCAGGAGGAGCCACCCTGTGTCCGAGGCCAGGGGCGGCATCCGAGGCCAGGGGCAGCGCCCTCGGCGGCGACCGGGAGGAGCAACCCAATGCCCAAGGCCAGGGGCAGCGGCCGGGAGGAACAATGCCATGTCCAAGAAGTGGTGGCTGCCGGGTGCAGGAAGGCCTAGAGGAGCCATCCCACGCTAAAGGTCAGGAAGGGGGGCAGGAGGAGATACCCCTCATCCAAGGAAAGGAGCAGTAGCTGCGCTTTGCTGCAGCAGCTGTGAAGAGATACCCCACGCCCAAGGTAAGAGAAACTCAAGTAAAATGGTAAGTGTTGCAAGAGGGCATCAGAGGGCAGACACACTGAAACCATACTCACAGAAATCTAGTCAATCTAATCACACTAGGACCACAGCCTTGTCTAATTCAATGAAACTAGGCCATGCCTGTGGGGTAACCCAAGACTGGCAGGTCATGGTGGAGAGGTCTGACAGAATGTGGTCCACTGGAGAAGGGAATGGCAAACCACTTCACTATTCTTGTCTTGAGAACCCCATGAACAGTATGAAAAGGCAAAATGATAGGATACTGAAAGAGGTACTCCCCAGGTTAGTAGGTGCCCAATATGCTACTGGAGGTCAGTGGAGAAATAAATCCAGAAAGAATGAAGGGATGGAGCCAAAGCAAAAACAATACCCAGCTGTGGATGTGACTGGTGATAGAAGCAAGATCCGATGCTGTAAAGAGCAATATTGCATAGGAACCTGGAATGTCAGGTCCATGAATCAAGGCAAATTGGAAGTGGTCAAACAGGAGATGGCAAGAGTGAACATCAACATTCTAGGAATCAGCGAACTAAAATGGACTGGAATGGGTGAATTTAACTCAGATGACCATTATATCTACTACTGTGGGCAGGAATCCCTCAGAAGAAATGGAGTAGCCATCACGGTCAACAAAAGAGTCCAAAATGCAGTACTTGGATGCAGTCTCAAAAATGACAGAATGATCTCTGTTTGTTTCCAAGGCAAACCATTCAATATCACAGTAATCCAAGTCTATGCCCCAACCAGTAATGCTGAAGAAGCTGAAGTTGAACAGTTTTATGAAGACCTACAAGACCTTTTAGAACGAACACCCAAAAAAGATGTTCTTTTCATTATAAGGGACTGGAATGCAAAAGTAGGAAGTCAAGAAACATCTGGAGTAACAGGCAAATTTGGCCTTGGAATGCAGAATGAAGCAGGGCAAAGATTAATAGAGTTTTGCCAAGAAAATGCACTGGTCATAGCAAACACCCTCTTCCAGCAACACAAGAGAAGACTCTACACATGGACATCACCAGATGGTCAACACCGAAATCAGATTGATTATATTCTTTGCAGCCAAAGATGGAGAAGCTCTATACAGTCAACAAAAACAAGACCAGGAGCTGACTGTGGCTCAGATCATGAACTCCTTATTTCCAAATTCAGACTTAAATTGAAGAAAGTAGGGAAAACCGCTAGACCATTCAGGTATGACCTAAATCAAATCCCTTATGATTATACAGTGGAAGTGAGAAATAGATTTAAGGGCCTAGATCTGATAGACAGAGTTCCTGATGAACTATGGAATGAGGTTCGTGACATTGTACAGGAGACAGGGATCAAGACCATCCCCATGGAAAAGAAATGCAAAAAAGCAAAATGGCTGTCTGGAGAAGCCTTACAAATAGCACTGAAAAGAAGAGAGGCGAAAAGCAAAGGAGAAAAGAAAAGATATAAGCATCTGAATGCAGAGTTCCAAAGAATAGCAAGAAGAGATAAGAAAGCCTTCTTCAGCAATCAATGCAAAGAGATAGAGGAAAACAACAGAATGGGAAAGACTAGAGATCTCTTCAAGAGAATTGGAGATACCAAGGGAACATTTCATGCAAAGATGGGCTCGATAAAGGATAGAAATGGTATGGACCTAACAGAAGCAGAAGATATTAAGAAGAGGTGGCAAGAATACACAGAAGAACTGTACAGAAAAGATCTTCACGACCCAGATAATCATGAGGATGTGATCACTAATCTAGAGCCAGACATCTTGGAATGTGAAGTCAAGTGGGCCTTAGAAAGCATCACTAAGAACAAAGCTAGTGGAGGTGATGGAATTCCAGTTGAGCTGTTTCAAATCCTGAAAGATGATGCTGTGAAAGTGCTGCACTCAATATGCCAGCAAATTTGGAAAACTCAGCAGTGGCCACAGGACTGGAAAAGGTCAGTTTTCATTCCAATTCCAAAGAAAGGCAATGCCAAAGAATGCTCAAACTACCGCACAATTGCACTCATCTCACACGCTAGTAAAGTAATGCTCAAAATTCTCCAAGCCAGGCTTCAGCAATATGTGAACCGTGAACTCCCTGATGTTCAAGCTGGTTTTAGAAAAGGCAGAGGAACCAGAGATCAAATTGCCAACATCCGCTGGATCATGGAAAAAGCAAGAGAGTTCCAGAAAAACATCTATTTCTGCTTTATTGACTATGCCAAAGCCTTTGACTGTGTGGATCACAATAAACTGTGGAAAATTCTGAAAGAGATGGGAATACCAGACCACCTGACCTGCCTCTTGAGAAATCTGTATGCAGGTCAGGAAGCAACAGTTAGAACTGGACATGGAACAACAGACTGGTTCCAAATAGGAAAAGGAGTACGTCAAGGCTGTATATTGTCACCCTGCTTATTTAACTTATATGCAGAGTACATCATGAGAAACGCTGGACTGGAAGAAACACAAGCTGGAATCAAGATTGCCGGGAGAAATATCAATAACCTCAGATATGCAGATGACACCACCCTTATGGCAGAAAGTGAAGAGGAACTAAAAAGCCTCTTGATGAAAGTGAAAGAGGAGAGTGAAAAAGTTGGCTTAAAACTCAACATTTAGTAAACTAAGATCATGGCATCCGGTCCCATCACTTCATGGGAAATCGATGGAGAAACAGTGGAAACAGTGTCAGACTTTATTTTGGGAGGCTCCAAAATCACTGCAGATGGTGACTGCAGCCATGAAATTAAAAAAGACGCTTACTCCTTGGAAGGAAAGTTACGACCAACCTAGATAGCATTTTCAAAAGCAGAGACATTGCTTTGCCGAAAAAGTCTGTCTAGTCTAAACTATGGTTTTTCCAGTAGTCATGTATGGATATGAGAGTTGGACTATAAAGAAAGCTGAGAACTGAAGAACTGCTGCTTTTGAACTGTGGTGTTGGAGAAGGCTCTTGAGAGTCCTTTGGACAGCAAGGAGATCCAACCAGTTCATCCTAAAGGAAATCAGTCCTGAATATTCATTGGAAGAACTGATGATGAAGCTGAAACTCCAATACTTTGGCCACCTGATTTGAAGAGTTGACTCATTGGAATAGACTCTGATGCTGGGAGGGATTGGCGGCAGGAGAAGATGGGGATGACCGAGGATGAGATGGCTGGATGGCATCACTGACTCGATGGACGTGAGTCTGAGTGAACGCCAGGAGTTGGTGATGGACAGGGAGGCCTGGCGTGCTGCGATTCATGGGGTCGCAAAGAGTTGGACACGACTGAGCGACCGAACTGAACTGAAAATCACTGCAAATGGTGACTGCAGCCATGAAATTAAAAGACGCTTACTCCTTGGAAGAAAAGTTATGACCAACTTAGATAGCATTTTCAAAAGCAGAGACATTACTTTGCCAACAAAGGTCCGTCTAGTCAAGGCTATTGTTTTTCCAGTAGTCATGTATGGATGTGAAAGTTGGACTGTGAAGAAGGCTGAGCACCGAAGAACTGATGCGTTTGAACTGTGGTGTTGGAGAAGACTCTTGAGAGTCCCTTGGACTGCAAGGAGATCCAACCAGTCCATTCTGAAGATCAACCCTGGGATTTCTTTGGAAGGAATGATGCTAAAGCTGAAACTCCGGTACTTTGGCCACCTCTTGCGAAGAGTCAACTCACTGGAAAAGACTCTGATGCTGGGATGGATTGGGGGCAGGAGGGGAAAGGGATGACAGAGGATGAGATGGCTGGATGGCTTTACTGACTCGATGGACGTGAGTCTGAGTGAACTCAGGGAGTTGGTGATGGACAGAGAGGCCTGGTGTGCTGTGATTCATGGGGTCACAAAGAGTCGGACACAACTGAGCGACTGAACTAAACTAAACTAAAAAACTAATCCTATCATATCCACAATAGAGGAATAACATGAAAATTATTTTCCTCCCAAAAGTATAAAAATAGTTATATATAATAGGTTTTTCAGGGCTTGCCAGGGGCCAATCTGTGATTCCAAGAGTGATGACTTCCTGACCTCTGGGTGATCCTAGAACACCAAAATGTCAACTGGGTTTTGAAGAATATCTAAGATTTTCAGACTTAAGTGATTTTGAATTTTCCGCAACCAGGCAATCAGCAGATTTAGCAAGCAGTTAAAAAGAAAGTGTGGATTCAAAGATTATAAATGGGTTGGGAGGTGAAGAAAGCTGCAAGCACTACACTACAGCCTCCAGAAATGGTCTCTCTACCACGCTGACTGTACTGATGGAGAATACGCACTAGGGAAGGGATGCAGGTGTTTGGGGGAAGGACCCAGAGGCCTCCTGGAGAGAAAATTTGACCTAATACAAGAGCCTGAAGGAAATGTTAGGGCCAGAAGCAAAGGCTGAGTCACCAGAAGGTCACGGTTTCTCTGATTCCAGTACTATATTTGTCATTCAGATCCTTCTTCTAACCCAGATTTCTCTTGGGGCTCATGTTAGGGTGGGGTAGGGTGGGGGACATGATGAGTTAAAAAATGGAAAATTGAAAGAGCTGCTTAGGTAAAAAGGAGGAGTCCTGAACTAGACTAAGGCTTCAAGCAAATATGCATGGGAAGAGCTAAATGCTGGGCATTTATTAGACAAGGAGGATACAATGATATTATAAAGAAGATAGGCAAATCCCTGTCCAAAAGAAGTTTATAGTCTGGAGGTAGATATTTAAAATAGGACTACATAAATCCCAATTATTGAACAGGAAAGACAGTGCGGTTGGGAAGGAAATGGAAGGCTTTCCTGAAGAAACAACCTTTCAGCTGAAACCTGAAGATTAAGGAGTTGGGAAGGGTGTGTAAGCATTTTCTGAGGTGGGAGGAGAGTGAGTTTGAGGCCAGTGGGGTCAACTATGGGAGCTGGAGGGAAAAGCAGTAGGATACAGTTTATGAAACAGAACATTCTGCTAGCAAACACACCCGGCCCCAGACAGAGCAGAGTGCCGAAGAATTGATGCTTTTGAACTATGGTGTTGGAGAACACTCTTGAGAGTCCCTTGGACTGCAAGGTGATCCAACCAGTTCATCCTTAAGAAAATCAGTCTTGAATATTCATTGGAAGGACTGATGCTGAAGCTGAAACTCCAATACTTTGGCCACCTGATGCAGAGAACTGACTCATTGGTAAAGACCCTGATGCTGGGAAAGATAGAAGGCAGGAGGAGAAGGGGACGACAGAGGATGAGATGGTTGGATGGCATCACCGGCTCAATGGATATGAGTTTGTGTACACTCCGGAAGTTGGCGATGGACAGGGAGACCTGGCGTTCCGCAGTCCATAGGGTCACAAAGAGTTGGACATGACTGAGTGACTGGACTGAAACACCTCCCCCACAAAGTTTCCTTGTGTGCCTTTGTGATACTATCCTTCGTCCCACCTCCACCCCATCCCCAGACAAGTAATGTTTGCTACCACTATAGATTATTATGGGCTCTCCAGAATTCTATATAAATGGGATGATAAAGTATGTGTTTTTCTGCCTGGATTTTTTCACTCGACATGATTATTTTGAAATTCATTCTTGTTGTTTCTATCATTAGTTCATTCTTCTTATTGCTGAGTATTATTGTGTTGTACATACATGCAACATATTTATCCATTCACCTGTTGATGGACATTTGGGTTGTTTCTAATTTTTAGTTACTACAAATAAAGCTGCTATAAACATTTATGTTCAAGCCTTTGTGTGGATGTATGTTTTCATTTACCTCAGGTTAATATCCAGGATTTGAGTGTACATATGTAGGTAGGTAAATGGCTAACTTTTTAAGAAGTTGCCAAACTGTTTTCCAAAATGGCTGCAACATTTTGCATTTTCACCAGCACTGTTATGAGAGCCCTAGTTTTTCTATATCCTCTCCAGCTTTTGTTATGGTTGTGGTGGTTTAGTTCTAAGTCATGTCAGACTCTTGAAACCGCATGGACTGTAGCCTGCCAGGCTCCCATGTCCATGGGATTCTCCAGGCAAGAATACTGGAGTGGGTTGCCATTTCCTTCTCTAAGTGTTTTGTATTTTAAACAGTCTAGTGGACATATATGCATATCACTGTGGTTTTAATTTGCATTTCCCTCAAGATAAATGATTTTGAGAATATTTCATGTGTTTATTTTCCATCTGAATATCTTCCTGGGTGAAATGTCTGTTCATATCTTTTGTCCATATTTTTGTGTGTGCATTCTTATTGAGTTTCAAGAGTTCTTTATGCATTCTGTATACAAGTCCTTTATCTGATATGTAATTTGTAAATATTTTCTCCCAGTCTGTGGCTTGTCTTTTTATTCTCTTCACAGTGTCTTTTGAAGAGCAGTTTTTAATTTTATGAAGTCCAAGTTATCAAAAATTTAAAATGAAAAATCCTTTTGGTTGTGACATCTAAGGAATCTTTGTCTAACCCAAAGTTATTATGAATTTTTTTCTAATCTTATAAAAGTTTCATAGTTTTATGTTTTATAGTTTGGACTATGATCCATTTTGAGTTAAGGTTTTATATGTAAGAGATAGGAAGTTCATTTTTTTTTGCATATAAATATTCTATTGTTCCAGCACAAAAAAACAAAAACAAAAAACCTGAACTATAATTCCTTCACTGAATTGCCTTATATCTTTGTTGAAAATCAATGGACCATATATGTATAGACCTATTTCTGAAGTCTCTGTTCTATTCCATTGAATTACTCAACTCTTCTCACACCAATGTCTTTAAGTCTTAAAGTTATATTGTGTAAAGTCTCCAACTTTGTTCCTTTTTTTTCAAAACTGTTTTGGCTATTCTAGACTCTCTGCATTTCCTTACAAATTTTGAAATCGGTTTGTCAATTTCTAAAATAAATGTCTGCTAAGATTTTGATGGAGGTTGCATTTGAAACTATAGATCAAATTAGACAGAAATGACATCTTTAAAATACTAAGTCTTCAATCACTTGGGTGTTTTGAACTAAAAAATACTGATGTCTGGCTACTCCAGATCAACTGAATCAAAAATCTCTGAGGATGGGATATGGGTATCATTATTTTCTGAGAAATTACTCAGTTGATTTTAATGTGCAGCTAGGGTGGTAAACACTAGGCCCTTGCCTCTCTCTTTATGGGGTTCTGCTAGTTTAATCCTCTGAAAGGGGAATAAACCATGTTGAATAACACAAGGAATTATGGAAGGAACTAGTGATACTGAGCTTCAAAGAAAAACTTTCAAGGATACATGGACTTGAAGGGCTATCATATTAGCTGAGGCATTAGATTGTTTCTAATCCAACAGACAGAAACTTTAGGGAATCAGGTATCATTGCAGCCCAAGGAAGTGCTTTCTAACAGTCAGTGATGTCCTCAGAAACAATAGACTTTCTGGGAGAGGTGACTGTGGCAGTCCTATAGGCTGGATAACCCTTTAGTGGGACTCATTGATTCAACATTTGCCATGCCCCTACTACTTACTAACAGAAAAGTTGCAGAGGTTTTTTCAGCATCAGAAGAATTTTTGGAAGAATGGTTTAGTTAACCACTGTGAATTTCTGATTCTATGAAATATTTAATTAATAATTTTCATGAATTTTTCATGAAATGGCTATTAGTATAGTCTTTAGTGAAAGTGAAATTGCTCAGTCGTGTCCGACTCTTTGCGACCCCATGGACTGTAGCCTACCAGGCTCCTCTGTCCATGAGATTTTCCAGACAATAGTACTGGAGTGGATTGCCATTTCCTTCTCCAAGAGTATAGTCTTTACCATAATTCATCTCTCTAAATTTTTTGGGAAAAGAAATGTTACTTATGGGTAACTAGTTCTGTGTAAGGGATTAGAATACACAGGGGCACATAGAATTATGTGGGAGAAATAGTAGAAATGCTAATAATGGGGAAATCTTTGGCTTCCTTGGTGGTCCAGGGGTTAAGAATCTGCCTGCCAATGCAGGGGACATGGATTCAATCCCTGGTCTGGAAGGATCCCACATGTCATGGGCCAACTAAGCCCCTGCACCACAACTTCTAAGCCTGTATGCTGCAGCTACTGAAGCCCACATGTATAGAGCCCATGCTCCACAAAAAGAGAAGCCCCACAAGGAGAAGCCCACACACCAAAAGGAAGAATAGGCCCTGGCTGCCACAGCTAGAGAAAGTATGCAAGCAGCAATGAAGACCCAGAGCAATCACAAATAAATAAATAATAATAAAAATAATGGAGCAGTCTTATTGGGAGAAGAAAGCTCAGAATCATGCAACTTCTGAAGGCTGTATCTGCTGTGTTGATTGCAAGAGAAGGGCAATGATATTGTGCTGTAAAGTTTATATGGAGATATAGCAGCTAAAATGTCTGACAGATTTAAAAATATAATTAGTTTTTTTAAGTGCACATGAAATGATAGCCATAATTCATCATATATAGGACTGCAGAGTCAAAAAAATACAAATGATTGAAATCATATATGCATGTTCTCTAATTACAGTGGAATTAAGCTAGGAAATCAATAATAAAATAATTAGAAAATTGCTAAGTATTTGGAAATTAAATAATACACGTCTAAATAACCTATGGATCTAAGAAGAGACCACATTTAAAATTGGAAACTATTTTGAACTAAAAAGTATTTTTTTCATATTATGAAAGTATAATATATTAAAAATAAGGTACAACTTAAGCTGTGCTTAGAGTCATATTTGTAGCCTTAAATGTATATATTAGAAAAGAAGAAAGGCTGAAAATCATTGTAAGAGTTAGAGAAATAATACAAACTTAAAAATTCAACAATTTTTTACTTTTACAAACAGTAACTTCATTTCGTTCAGCCTAAACGAAGGAAGGAAATAATAAAAATGGAACTTAATTTATAGTGAAACAGCAAACAAAGTTATAATGGTGAAAATCAAAACTAGAGTTGGTTCTTTATGAAGATTAATATTTGATGTTACTGAGTTCAAATTTCCTCAGTTCATAAAGTTCAAAATTATTTTCCTCCTTCCCCCACCTCTCCTCATTATCATATATTATTTTCTTTTTCCATTCTCATTCTCTTACAATTATGTAGTAGAGTTTTCCAATCGTTACATGACACATAGTATTGCAACAGACTGCAAACATCATACTTAATTTGAGATTCTGAAAGCTTTTCCCTCAGATTGAGGATGTGACAGGATGCTCACTGTCACCACGATGATTCATTATTTTTCTGAAGTCAGAGCAGTAAGTCAAGAGAAAAATATATAATAGGCATAAGTATTAGAATAAAGGGAAAATGAGAAGACTATCACATTAAGATAATATGATGCATATATATATAATTCAAAACAATCTTCAGAGAAACCATTAGCATTGCATTTCTTTACATAATTTCACTGCTCCATATGTATCCAGTAAAATGTATGCATGTGTGCACCAAAAAACATTTATAGTATTTATAGAAGCATTATCTGCAATATTCATTAACTGGAAAAAATTCAAATGCCCATCAAGAGCAAAATGAAAAAATAAGTTGAGATATATTCATAAAATGGAATACTCTATTGCAATAAAAAGAAACAAACCAATGACAGATGCAATAACATGGAGATTCTCACAAGCATTGTGCTAAATGAAAGAAGCCAGGAGCAAGAAGTATATGTTGTATGATAACATTTACATGACTCTCAGAAAAGGCAAAACTAATTTATTGCATTAGAAGAGGAATTCCATTTAGAAAGCAGGGAAAGGAACTAGGAAAGGTACAAGGTGGAGATTTCTTAGGTGCCGGTGGTGCTTTATTTCTTGATTTAAATGGAGATGACATGAATACATTCTCTGTGTAAAAATTCATCAAGAATTTTGCGCAGTTAAGAATTTTTTACTTTTCCATATGTATAATCAATAAAATAATTCATAAAGGTATTTGTACAAGATATTGAAGAAGAGAGATCTTTTCACATTTACAGGCAAATGAATGAAGGCTTAAAGAAGGCTTAGAGAAATTTCAGGACTGCCACAAAAATATTTTTGAAATAAATCAAACTGTGCCAAAAGAATGACCATAATATAATTATGCAATTTGGCTCAACATTATTATGGGAGAGAATAAAATGTAAAAATCAAATCATTTTGTTTTGGTGTTGGAAATTTTTATTAAAATGTGAGCATTGTTGAAGGATAAATTGGGAGATTGGGGTTGGCATATACACACTGCCCTATATAAAATAACTAATAAGGACCTACTGTACAGCACAGGAAACTGCTCAATACTCTGTAATGGCCTTAAAACAGAGACTTACAGATGTGGAGAACAAACTTACGATTGCCAGGGGGAAGGATGCAGGGAAGGGATAGTTGGGGAGTTTGGGATGGACATGGGCACAATGCTCTGTTTAAAATGGGTAGTGGACAAAGACCTACTTATAGCTTATGAAGCTCTGCTTAATGTTGTGTGGGCCTGGATGGGAGGGGTGTTCGGAGAAGAATGGATGTATGTGTACGTATGACCAGGTCTCTTTCTTTTCTGTTCACCTGAAACTGTCACAACATTATTTGTTAATTGGCTATACCATACTGAAAGTTGCTCAGTCGTGTCCAACTCTTTGTGACCCCATGGGCTGGTCCATGGAATTCTCCAGGCCAGAAAACTGGAGTGGATAGCCTTTCCCTTCTCCAGGGGATCTTCCCAACCCAGGGATTGAACCCAGGTCTTCTGCACTATAGGCAGATTCTTCACTAGCTGAGGCACAAGGGAAGCCCAAAAAAGGGGACACTGTGGCTGCATGGGCTGGGAAATGAACCCAGCCTCCTGTGTGGCAGGCGAAGATTCTACCACTAAACCACCCACTCCGATATAAAAAGCTTAGAAAAATACTCTGTAATGGCCTATATGGGAAAAGAATCTATAAAAAGTGGACATCTGTATGTTCATAACTGATTCACTTTGCTGTACAGCAGAAACTAACACAGCAATGTAAATCAAGTATATTACAATAAGGTTTTTTATGTTCATATTCTTTTTTTAATTTTAAATTTATTTATTTTTTAATTGAAGGATAATTGCTTTACAGAATTGTGCTGATTTCTGCCAAACATCAACATGAATCAACCATAGGTATACATATGGCCTCTCCATCTTAAACCTCCCTCCCACCTCTCTCCCCATCTCACTCCTCTAGGTTGTTACATAGCCGCAGTTTGAGTTCCCTGAGTCATATAGCAAATTCCCATTGGCTATCTGTTTAACATATGGCAATGTAAGTTTCCATGTTACTCTCTTCATACATACCACCCTCTCCTTCCTCCCCACCCTCCATATCTGTAAGTCTTTTCTCTATGTCTGTGTCTCCATGCTGCTGCTGCTGCTGCTAAGTTGCTTCAGTCATGTATGACTCTGTGCGACCCCATAGACAGCAGCCCACAGTCCCTGGAATTCTCCAGGCAAGAACACCAGAGTGGGTTGCCATTTCCTTCTCCAGTAAATGCCCTGCAAATAATTTCATGAGTACCATCTTTCTAGATTCCATATATATTCACTAGTATATGATATTTTTCTCTTTCTGACTTACTTCACTTTGTATAATAGACTCTAGGTTCATCCATCTTGTTAGAAGTCGCTCAAATATGTTCTTTTTTATGGCTGAGTAATATACCATTGTATATATGTACCACAGTTACTTTATCCATTCATCTGTCAATGGACATTTAGGTTACTTCCATGTTCTAGTTATTGTAAATAGTGCTGCACTGAGCACTGGGGTACACGTGTCTTTTTCAATTTTTGTTTCCTCAGGGTATATGCCTAGTAGTGGGATTGCTGGGTCATACAGTGGTTTTATTCCTGACTTTTTAAGGAATCTCCATCATGTCTTCATAATGGCTGTAAATCAATTTACATTCCCACCAACAGTGCAAGAGGGTTCCCTTTTCTTCACACCCTCTCCAGGATTTATTGTTTGTAGATTTTTTAAAATGTGAACATTGTTTGAAAATAATGGTATGGGGTGGGGATGCCAGGGAAGCTCAAGAGGGATGGGATATATGTATACACACAGCTGATTCACTTTGTTGTGCAGCAGAAACTAACACAGCATTAAAGCAATTATACTTCAATAAAAAAAGAGAAAATAATGGTACAGAGAATTAATATGAAATAACTGTGTAGTCTAGCAACTACATAAAATATCATATTAGAAGTCTTGGAAAAATTGAACCTCAAATTTAAAAAGACCTCCTACTCTAAGAAAAATATATCATGGCTAAACATGAAATAAAGCAGACATAATTTTAGATGAGATCAGTAAGGTCCATGAAATGGTAGATCAGAAATTATAGATGGCAAAAAAGTATTACAGAAATAACATTCAAGGGCCACAAAATCCAATAACAAAAGTTTTTTTTGACATAAAATGTTCAAAATCAGGCTGAGAACCAATGGAACAAGGTCATCAATGTAAAATGAAGGAACAGCCACAGAGAAAACCTTTTTCTCTTTCATCCTTATTGAAGAATATTTTAGATAATGTCTTATTTCTAAACTTTCTGTTCTCAGTGTTCCAACCTCTTCTCTTTCCCCTCTATAAAATCTCACCATGTTATCTGATCTATTCCCAAAATTTCAACCACCACCTACCTGTGTGTTGATGTCTTCAAATCTTTATCTCCAGCCACCACTCTCTTTTGAGCTCCAGATCTCAAAACAGTCTATTGCTATTTTCCCTTGGATAATTCAAGCACACAACCTCCAAATGTCAAAAGCCAAACTCATGATCTTTTCTGCAAACCTGTTCTTCCTCCTTTGTTCTAAATTGCAGTGAGTCATACTATCTTCCTCTTAGCTGGCCAATATAAAATAATCTTATAGTCATTTTTAACTCTTCTCCCTCAACCTCATATCAGAGATATGAGGATTATATCAACTCCATCAATTGCTTCTATCTCTGAAATCACTCTTGAATCCCTACCTTTCAGTTTCCACTACAATCATCTCAGAGCAAGTCCCTTACTATCATTTACCTACACTATTCCAGTAGTATCCTGGCTCCCTAGCTTCTCTGCCCATTTCAGTGCCCATTCTCCACAATGCTACCAACATCATCTTTCTAAAATATCAATACAGGTCACATCAATTCCATGCTTTAAAATCGCCAATGGAGGTTTCTTTTCTGGTCCAGTAGTTAGGAATTCACCTTGCAAAGCAGAGGACACCAATTTGATCCCTGGTCCAGGAAGATCCAACATGCCACAGAGCAACAAAGTTCCTATGCCACAGCTACTGAGCCAGCACTCTAGAGCCCACGAGCCACAACTACTGAGTCCATGTGCTGCAACTGTTAAAGCTCACGTACCTAGAACCTGCACTCCACAACAATAGAAGCTACTGCAATGAGAAGCCCACACAGCAAATGAGGAGCAGCACCCACTCGTTGCAGCTAGAGAAAGCCGTATGAAGCAGCAAAGACCCACCACGGCTAGAACATAAAATTAATAAATCTTCAAAAAAAGAAAAAATCAAACCTCCAGTGGGTTCTTGGCCCTGCTTATGAGATTCCTTCAATTCTGGCAGAAGTGAGATGGTTGTTAGATAACAGCCTTTGGAAAGGGACACTAACCCCCAACTCAATTGTCTGTCTTAACATGTAGGTCTTTATTCAACAAGCAGCATAGAGAAATAGGGAGCATAATTTTGGTCTCATCTTCCCAGCCCCCAAGCAATATTTATCAAAAACTTATTTGAGAGAAACCACAAGTCATTTCCTAAAAGAGAAATCATTCATCGCTCCTTTTAATCCAGAGAGTCTAATATATACTCTTTCATCTTTTATTCAGTACAATTTAAATAAACCATTTTTATTTCTAGAACTCCACACCACGTGACAAAAGCAAATTTTCATCTCAGATGTTTGAGCCAGAAAGCAAAAGATTGGTCATTTTGCATCAATTTAGATCATCAGAGGGCTGGTATCTATTTTAATGGTTCCCTGAAAGATTGGTTTTTACTGAATTGTACCTAATAATAATGCAATCAGCCCGTAAGTTCAGTTCAGTTCATCTCAGTCGCTCAGTCATGTCCGACTCTTTGTGACCGCATGAATCGCAGCACGCCAGGCCTCCCTGTCCATCACCAACTCCCAGAGTTCACTCAGACCCACATCCATCAAGTCAGTGATACCATCCAGCCATCTCATCCTCTGTCTTCCCATTCTCCTCCTGCCCCCATCCCTCCCAGCACAGAGTCTTTTCCAATGAGTCAACTCTTCGCATGAGGTGGCCAAAGTACGAGTTTCAGCTTTAGCATCATTCCTTCCAAAGAAATCCCACAGCTGATTTCCCTCAGAATGGACTGGTTGGATCTCCCTGCAGTCCAAGGGACTCTTAAGAGTCTTCTCCAACACCACAGTTCAAAAGCATCAATTCTTCGGCACTCAGCCTTCTTCACAGTCCAACTCTCACAACCATACATGACTACTGGAAAAACCATAGCCTTGACTAGATGGACCTTAGTCAGCAAAGCAATGTCTCTGCTTTTGAATATGCTATCTAGGTTGGTCATAACTTTTCTTCCAAGGAGTAAGCGTCTTTTAATTTCATGGCTGCAGTCACCATCTGCAGTGATCTTGGAGCCCCAAAAAATAAAGTCTGACACTATTTCCACTGTTTCCCCATCTATTTCCCATGAAGTGATGGGACCGGATGCCATGATCTTAGTTTTCTGAATGTTGAGCTTTAAGCCAACTTTTTCACTCTCCTCTTTCACTTTCATCAAGAGGCTCTTTAGTTCCTCTTCACTTTCTGCCATAAGGGTAGTATCATCTGCATATCTGAGGTTATTGATATTTCTCCCAGCAATCTTGATTCCAGCTTGTGTTTCTTCCAGCCCAGCGTTTCTCGTGATGTACTCTGCATATAAGTTAAATAAGCAGGGTGACAATATACAGCCTTGACGTACTCCTTTTCCTATTTGGAACCAGTCTGTTGTTCCATGTCCAGTTCTAACTGTTGCTTCCTGANTCTTGATTCCAGCTTGTGCTTCTTCCAGCCCAGCATTTCTCACGATATACTCTGCATAGAAGTTAAATAAGCAGGGTGACAATATACAGCCTTGACGTACTCCTTTTCCTATTTGGAACCAGTCTGTTGTTCCATGTCCAGTTCTAAGTGTTGCTTCCTGACCTGTATACAGGTTTCTCAAGAGGCAGGTCAGGTGGTCTGGTATTCTCATTTCTTTCAGAATTTTCCACAGTTTATTGTGATCCACACAGTCAAAAGGTTTGGTCTAGTCAATAAAGCAGAAATAGATGTTTTCTGGAACGCTCTTGCTTTTTCAGTGATCCAGCGGATGTTGGCAGTTTGATCTCTGGTTCCTCTGCCTTTTCTAAAACCAGCTTGAACATCTGGAAGTTCACAGTTCATATACTGCTGAAGCCTGGCTTGGAGAATTTTGAGCATTACTTTACTAGAGTGTGAGATGAGTGCAACTGTGTGGTAGTTTGAGCATTCTTTGGCATCACCTTTCTTTGGGATTGGAATAAAAACTGACCTTTTCCAGGCCTGTGTACACATCAGTTATACTCATGGGAAATTACGCAAGAAATTACATAAGTCTTTACACAAAGACTTGTACACACAAATGTTCTCGGTTGGTTTATTCACAAAGCCCAAAGCCGGAGACAACTAAATGCCCTGATCCCAGGTTGTTTCGAGTAATCAACAGTTTACTCTTTACCACAGAGCCGGCCCCTGACGCACTTTGTTTAGCCAGTTAATCTGCTGAAGGACACGTGGGTTGTTTCTGGTTTGGGGATATGGCAAATAAAGTTGCTGAGGAACCTATTAGCAGAAATAAAGACACAGACATAGAGAACAAAGGTATGGAACACCAAGGGGGCAAGGCAAGGGATGAACTGGGAGACTGGGATTGACACATATGCAGGACTGATACTATGTATAAAACCAGTAGCTAGTGAGAAATGGCTGTGTAGCACAGGGGACTGGACTCAGTGGTGACCTAAATGGGAAGGAAATGCAAAAGAGTGGGTGTAGTATACACAGAGCTGATTCACTTTGTACAGCAGAAACTAACACAGCATTGTAAAGCAACTGTACTCCAATAAAAAAAATTTTTTTAAGTTGCTGTGTACATTTGTTTACAGGTTTTTGTGAGAACATGTTTCCATTCCACTAAGATCAATTGCCATTAGTGGATCTTCCATTCCACTAAGATCAATAAGGAAGGCAACTGCTGAATCATATTGTAATTACAGGGTAATTCTATGGTTAGTTTGATACGGAACAACAAGACACATGTTTTTCCAAAGTGGCTTTTACATTCCCAGCAGCAATGGATGAGTAAACCAGTTTCCCCGCATCCTCACCGACATCTGGTGTTGCCACTTTTCACTAATTTTTATTTTAGCCATTCTGATAGGTGTGTAGCGCTATCTCATGGTGGGTATAATTTGCATTTCCCTGAAGGATGATGACCTTTAACATCCTTTCACATGCTTATTTGCCATCTTTAAATGTTCTTCAGTGAAATGTACATTCATTTTCTATGCCCATTTTCTTACTGGTTTGTTTTTACTATTGTGTTTTTGAAGTTCTTTATGTAGTCTAGATTCTGGCCCTTTGTCAGATACATGGTTTGCAGACATTTTCTTTTAAGTCATTAGTTTGCCTGTAGCTTCTTTGCATGGGCTTCCACAGGGCAAGTTTCTAAATGAGAAGTCCAGCTATACTACAAAGCTACAGTCATCAAGACAGTATGGTACTGGCACAAAGACAGAAATATAGCTCAATGGAACAAAAGAGAAAGCCCAGAGATAAATCCACGCACCTATGGACATCTTATCTTTGACAAAGGAGGCAAGAATATACAATGGAGAAAAGATAATCTCTTTAACAAGTAGTACTGGGAAAACTGGTGAACCACTTGTAAAAGAATGAAACTAGAAGACTTTCTAACATCATACACAAAAATAAACTCAAAATGGATTAAAGATCTAAATGTTAAGACCAAAAACTATAAAACTCCTAGAGGAAAACATAGGAAAAACACACTCTGATGTAAATCACAGCAGGATCTGCTATGTCCCACCTCCCAGAGTAATGGAAATAAAAGCAAAAATAAAGAAATGGGACCTAATTAAACTTTGCACAATGAAGGAAACTATAAGCAAAGTGAAAAGACAGCCTTCAGAATGGGAGAAAATAATAGCAAATGAAGAAACTGACAAAGAAATTAATCTAAAAAATATATAAGCAGCTTCTGCAGCTCAATTCCAGAAAAATAAATGACCCAATCAAAAAATGGGCCAAAGAACTAAACAGACATTTCTCCAAAGAAGACATACAGATGGCTAACAAACACATGAAAAGATGCTCAACATCACTCATTATCAGAGAAATGCAAATCAAAACCACAATGAGGTACCATCTCATGCTGGTCAGAATGGCTGCTATCAAAAAGTCTACAAACAATAAATGCTGGAGAGGGTGTGCAGAAAAGGGAACCCTCTTACACTGTTGGTGGGAATGCAAACTAGTACAGCCACTATGGAGAACAGTGTGGAGATTCCTTAAAAAACTGGAAATAGAACTGCC
>SJYX01018652.1:820020-880680 GCA_006410675.1 Oreotragus oreotragus
CCCCAGAACACAGGTCCCCCCCACCCTCCCGTCTGGGGGCCTCACCTCTCTGTAGTCCTTTTTGGGCTCATCTTGCCTGGAGCTCAGCGACACGGAGGAGAAGCTGGAGGTGGAGGAGCCCTGGCTGATGGAGTCCATGGAGCACTGAGGGGCCTGCACAGACACCTACAGCCCGGTGAGAGGTGGGGGTGAGGGCCAGACAGAGGCTGGTTGTGAACAGGGCCGATGAGTGCAGCCCTGCCGTCTTACCTCTGAAGACTTCTGCCTCCTCTCAAAGGACAGATGGTGGGCTTCCATGATGGACAGAATCTAGGACAAAGGGGATGGGGATGAGTCCTGAGATGAGTCACCGAAGTCTCGTCACCTATATGGTGCCCCCTACTTCCTCGGGAGGGCACACAGCCCAGGCACAGTGGGCGGAAACCTACTTGGGTTCACACTAAGTCCAACAGGAGGAGCCGGTCTCCCACCAAGGCTCAGGGAACAAGGGAACCCAGGCACAGAGGGGCCTCAGAGGCTGCCTGGTCCAGCCTGGGCTGCTGTCCACAGGCCTAAATCATGGCCTTTCCACTGGCAGCCAGGGGCCTCAAGTGGGGGCAGCTCAGAGCCGAGCAGGATGGCTGTCTGCTTCTTCTGTCTGCAGATTTCCCTCTGGAAGGGCCTTTGGGAGGAGCTCTAGGACAGAGGTGCCCTCAGCCCCTCATGGGCATCTCCGGCCAAGGGTGGCCTCATGCAGTCCCCCAGTTCTGGCTGCTGCAAAGCTGAGACCCCCTGACAGTAGGGCAGATGAGCCTGCTCCCCTCCCCCAGGCCAGGAGCAGGGATTTAAACCTCTGAAAACCTGGATCCAAAAACTCCGAAAACAAGATCTTAAATTGTGCCCTTATCACGCACACACACAATAATAATAATAATAGACAAAGAGGGCAGGGGGGTGGAAACATCTGGAGGCGATGCATCTGTCCATAGCATAGACTCTGGAGCTGGTCTCATGGGCGTGGACTTACCTCCAAACCCATCAAGTTGCATATGCTAAATGTGTACAGCTTTCTGTATGTCATGCATACCTCAATGAAATTGAAAGTGAAATCACTCAGTCGTGTCCAACTCCTTGTGACCCTATGGACTATAGCCCACCAGGCTCCTCCATCCATGGGATTTTCCAGGCAAGAACACTGGAGTGGGTTGCCATTTCCTTCTCCAGGAGATCTTCCCGACCACAGGGATCGAACTCAGGTCTCCCACATTGCAAGCAGACTTTTTACCGTCTTGAGGAGCTTTCTGTATGTCACTCAACCTCAATAACGTGGTTTAAAAACAACAACTGGTACTCCTAGGAGACAGGAAGGAACTAAAAGAACTCCTTAGATGAGGGCTGGGAAAGATAAAACATCAAGAGGCGAAAGTAGGGCCTGTGCAAAGAGAGATATCTGGAGAGCTGCATGGAAACAGAATCACCTGTGCGAGCCACCAGCCAGGCTGGTCTGGACATCAGGACCGCGGATGGCCGTGGCAGGGGGCCCTATGTCCCCCCGGCTCGTTGGTCAAACGCTTCTCTGTGGGAATCCCTTCAACAGGGCTGCAGCCACAAGGCATACAGGCCTGGCCTCTGGAAGGACCCCTGCATTCCCCACCCACTTGCAAGTGAGCACTGCATGACATGTGGCCCCAAACTACATGTATCCAGAAGTTACTGGCAGGAAAGGATAGTAGTTCATTAACGAATCATTTATGGAGGAAACTATACCCAGTGACGTCCAGAGCTGGCCGACTCAGAATAAGGTTTTAGGCGCTGAGGGTGCAGGAACAGGGAACAGAGCTGATGCTGCTGTCTCCATGCCCCGCCCCTGCTCTCCCTGGCCGGACGCACTGCCCCATCTCCTCTCACTATCTGCTCACAAGCCAACAGCCCTCAGAGGCAAACTCTGCAGGAGCAGCTCTTGGTAGGACACTGAGAAAAATTCCTACTAAGATGGAAAATAATATGACTGCATAAACCTCATTAACAACCAGGTATAGTATGCAGCACAGAGGGTTTGCACAGGTGCTAGCCTTGGGGACCAATGTACAGTTTGGACGGCACCGCAGAGACCCGATCTGTGGATGGTGATATATTTTTTTAAGTCATACTGCCGCTCTGAGAGGAAAAACGCTACCTTTGAGTTTAACGCACACTTGAGGGGCGTTTCCTTCAGCCTGTTCTGGATCTCCGTGGACGCCCCGTTCTGCAACAAGGTCTCGATGATGCCCTGGTAACCCCAGCGGGCAGCGATGTGCAGGGGGGTGTCTCCTTTCTCGTTACCGATGTCCAGTCTGCAGGTCTGCACGTCAAAGTAGACCAGAGCCTTCACGCACTGCGAACAGAGAGGGAGAGGCCCCGTGAGCTCACAGGCCAGGCCCCCGGCAGATCTGCACACCCTGCAGCCTCAGCCCGAATCCCGACTCGATCCAGGTGCCATCTGGCAAGCAAACATGCAGTAATAGAACATTACACCTCCAGGGTTCCAGGTAACCTGATCAGGACACATCATTTTTATTTTTTAAGAACCCAACTGCCAATCAACTAGAATGGCTGAATAAACTGTTGCGTATCATGTGTAGAAAGGAGTTCCCAGAGTAGGCCCGACCATCATCCCTTGAGAGGCCAGCCTGCAAGTCTGGCCCTGGAATAGCCAAGTTCCTTGGGAGCTTGGATATGAGGACCGTTCTCACAGTGCCCTGACTGATAGATACGATGGGCTCACTGGGCCTAAACTGTTTGTCCAACAATGGCTTATGCTGAACACTTGCTGTTCTTCTGGAGTCTGGAATTTGAAACATGCTAGGCAGAGACGGTTCACACTACCAGCCTCCAACCAAAATCTTGAGCGCTGAGTCCCTAACGAGCTTCTGGTGGAGAACATTGTGCATGTGTTGTTACGCTGCCGGAGGAACAAGTGTGTCCTGAGAAACTCCACAGGGAGCGACTCTTGGAAGCCTGTACCTGCTTTCCTCCAGGCTTCATCCTTGGACCTTCCCCTTGGCTGGTTTTGCTCTGAGTCCGTCCACTACAACAAATCAGAGCTGTGAAGCGACTGGACGCTGAGTCCTGTGAGCCTTCCTAGTGAGTCACTGAGCTGGGGAGTGGCCTCAGGGACCCTGACACAATACACGTGACAGATTTTTGTGTAACGATTACAGAATGGGCTAGATCTACATTGATTGACCTACAAGGTGTCCACAATGTAGGGAGTTAGGAAAATAAGCTGCATGAAAATATGTCAGGGGGACTCCCCTGGTGGTCCAGTGATTAAGAGTCTGCCTTCCAATGCAGGGGATGCAGGTTCGATCCCTGGTCAGAGAACTACGATCCCACATCGTATGTGCGTCTGTGCTTAGTCGCTCAGTCGTGTCTGACTCTTTGCGACCCCATGGACTGTAGTCCGCCAGGCTTCTCTCTCCATGGGATTTCCCAGGCAAGCATACTGGAGCGGATTGCCATTCCCTTCTCCAGGGGATCTTTCCGACCCAGGGATGGAACCCATGTCTTCTGCGTCTCCTGCATTCCAGGCAGATTCTTTACTTGCTGAGCCATCCTACATGCCGCAGGGCAACTAAGCCCTGGAACTGCAAAAAAAAGATCCTGTACATCACAAAGACCCGATGCAGCCAAATAAGAATAATTTTTTTTTTAACGTGTGTACAGTATGATTTCATTTTCACTCCTCAGCCACTTAGCCCTTTGTCTGTATAAATCACCGTGGAGAGAAGCGAGGGAGAGAGTGGTTAGGGAAAACAAATAAACACACGGTTAAATATTAAGTGAAAATGGAAATGGTAAAATTCCTTGATATTACCACAAAAATATAAAATGTAAAGACTGAGTACAAACAAAGGCAAGAAGCAGATGGCAGCAGGGATGATGCACAAGATTTCAGGAAAAGACAATGGGCAGTTATGTTTTAGATTTCTGTTATTTCAATATAGCATCTGTAATATGCTTTTAAATTTTTTAATTAAAAAAATAATACACCAAATGTTCCAATACTTGTCGACATAAAATACAACATGCACCAATGTGGAATTCACACTTCTCCAGGGAGAAAAGGTAAGGCACCCTCCCCGGGGCAGCAAGGACCACTTACGTCTTCGTGGCCGTAGGTGCAGGCCAGGTGCAGGGGGGTGTTCCCGTTGTTGTCCTGCACTTCGGCGCTGGCTTTGTAGTGCATCAGCAACAGCTTCCAAGGGAGAGGAGAGAGCAGTGAGCACCAGTGAGCATGGTGAAAATACTGACATGGAGAAATGTTCTTACATTACAGGGCAGGCCTGGAGCCCTCCAGGAGCACGGCCTGAGGTCTTACAGGGGGTTGTGGCCCAGTCTCCATTTTCAACCTTATCTACTTACATTACAATTAAAATTAGATCAGCCCTATAATGGAAACCAATCTGAAAAAGAATATATACTATAGGGATTTCCCTGGTGGTCCAGTGGTTAGGACAACACATTTCCGCTGAAAAGGGGCCTAGGTTCAATCCCTGGTCAAGGAACTAAGATCCTGCATGCTGCGGCCAGAAAATAAAGAAAAAGTTACAAAAAAAAAAAGTACTTGGCCCTGGGCCTGGTGCTTAATAAGTCAGTGAAGGTCAGCTCCCCACAACCCCAGGGCACTGAGTCTTGTGTGCAATGTCAGACATGTACTGGCCTAAAAAAATTAAAATTAAAAAGGTAAAAAAAAGATTGTACACTGTAAATACACTACATACACATACATACATATAACTGAATCACTTTGCTGTACATCTGCAACTTATGTATCGTAAATCAACTATACTTCAATTACACAAAAAAATTGAAAAAATTTGAAAAATAAAAGCAAAAAAAGTATCACTCATCTTTCCTGTGAAAAAGTTTAGAGATCATTAAAAAGAAAAAAAGAGTGGATATATGTATATGTATAACTGATTCACTTTGCTGAAACTAACACAACATTGTAAATCAACTATATGCCAATAAAAACTTAAAAAAAAAAAAGAAAAACAACCCCCATCAATCACTAGCAGGAATGCAGCAACGGAGGCACTTTATGTACCAAACAACTTCAGTTGAAATCGAAACATCACTGACTGGCAAAACAATTTTGCTTTCCAGTTTCTGGACTGTCTTCTGACCATAGATATTAAGTCTAAGGGAAAATCCATGTTGGGGCTCTATCTAAAATATTTCTAGTATCTGGGGGGTGCCCTTCTTACTGCGGATTACCGTGACGTTTCTAATCTACACCTAACAGTTTTGAACCAGCAGACTCTGGAGGAGGCACCCGAGACCCCAGGCTCTCCATGACCCTACAGAGCCACATGGAACAGAGGAGAGGCCAGCCCCACAAGGCCTCGAGCAGAGCCCAGCTGCTCACCGTCACACTCTGATAGCCCTTCTGACAGGCAAGGTGGAGTGGGGTGGAGCCATGGTAGTCCGTGGCATTTACCACCGCGCCCTTGGAAACCAGGAGGTCGATGAGGGACGCCTGCCCTGCAGAACAGAAGGGAAAGGGTGGGCTTTCTGAAACCAGTGAGCGAAGCCACGGCTTTATTTCACCCTCTCATCTGCTGGCACGAGGCGTGCCAGGAGGTATCTTTCTGCATGGGGGGCACCAGAGCTAACGTCAAGTCGCACGCTGCAGACTCTGGACACCCTGGGGTGATGCTTCCCCTCTGGAGGGAGTTCGGCCCCAGCCCCACCTAACACCCCTGCCGCAGCCACAGAAGGCAGGAGAAAAGAGCCTTAGATGTCCACAGAAGAGTTCATGGTGCATCACTTCACAGGATGGAATACTGTGCAACCATGAAAAAAAATACTGACATGGAGAAATGTTCTTACATATTGCCTGGTGAAAAACAGCACCCCACAGACAGTGTGAGCCCCACAATATCATATCTTGTATATACACACACACTCAAGCATGGTGACGTTTCAGTCATGGATCAGAACAATCTTTAGACGACTGCAGGGTGGCGAGAGTTTACAGATGTTGTGTTTTCTACCCTGC
This sequence comes from Oreotragus oreotragus, assembly GCA_006410675.1. Taxonomy (NCBI): domain Eukaryota; kingdom Metazoa; phylum Chordata; class Mammalia; order Artiodactyla; family Bovidae; genus Oreotragus; species Oreotragus oreotragus. Next base: position 826,043 of record SJYX01018652.1, read on the forward strand.
GTGTGCAGTTTTATTTGATTGTGCACTTTAAAAGACTAAATTCAGCATCCTATGATAAAGCATGATGGAAAAGAATATAGAATAAAAAATAAATTAAAGATAGTCATTTTTTTTTAATAGGAATATAAGAACCTTAATTCTGAGGTCAGTCTAATAGTTCAGATTCAAGCTTTCCCTGGCTGGACCACCAGCTCAGAGCAGTGTCAGGCATCCACACAGCCTGGACACATGCTCTTCCAGCCCGGGGACAGCACATGAAGGTCCCGGGGTGGGAGGCCTCTGATACAATCCCTTCCACCACCCTACACCACCTCCCCCAGCAGCCACGCTCTGCTGGGGCACCCTTGGCCCCCATCCCTATGCCCTGAGAGCACAGAGGCTGGACCACGTACCACAGAGGGCAGCCACATGGAGCGGTGTGTGACCCCTGTCGTCTCTGGAGAATGGAGTGACAACTGAGGGGTCATTCAGCCTCCTAAAAGGGAAAGATGATACAGAGAAATAGACCGAGGCAAAGACATGCTGGGGTCCTGGGACCAGAAGACAGACCTCTGGTGTGATCCAAGCTAGGTCTCCTCTACAGCATCCCGGAGAGCATCAACCACGGCTTCCGCCGGGACCCTCCCCACACTCAGCCCTCCAGGCTTTGACACCCAGCCAAAGAGCAAAGATAAAGATAAGGGGAAACGGAAAAGGTTGTGGGGAGGAGCTGATAGTCCTCCCTGCGAAAACCTACTTTCTGAGGTTGGGGCAGGCCCTCTGCCTGCCTCCCCAGGTTAAGCAGCCCAGCAGGGTGCTAAGTATTTTTATTTCATCTGATTCTCCAAAGTAGCGGAGGTTACCATCTCCACTTTAGGGCGGAAGCAGCAGAGTGCAGCAAGGATAAGTTCCTTACTCCAAATTGCACAGCGAATGAGGGGGAAAGTTCCGCCCAGGCCCGAGTCTCCCCGCTTCCCGGTGCTGAGCGGCCCTCTTACCCAGAGACAAGTTTCTCGCAGTCATCACAGAAACACAGAGGGTGGCACATGGTTTGGACGGCACCTTTATCTTGGTCTTCCTGACTCAGCAGTCTCTCCACTTCCTTCTGGTTACCTGATGCGATATGCTAAAAAGCGACAGCAGCAACACTGTTGATTCGACGGAACGATTCGTTCTCTAAACTGTGAATTTTTGAAGCATCCTTTCGGAAACATATCTATGTGTGTGCGCTTAGTAGCGCGTGTCTTCCTCTGTGACCCCAGGGACTGTAGCCCGCCAGGCTCCTCTGTCCATGGGGATTCTCCAGGCAAGAATACTGGAGTGGGCTGCCATGCCCTCCTCCAGGGGGTCTTCCCAACCCAGGGACTGAGCCCAGATCTCCTGCATTGCAGGCAGATTCTTTACCACCTGAGCCACCAGGGAAGCCCATCGATGTGTGGATGGATGAAATGACTTGATCTCTGGGACTTGTTTCAAAATGACTAGGATGCATGGCGAAAGTGGGGCCGGGGATAGAAATGAAACAAGATTAGGGAGATGGCTGCATGGAGGTTCGTTCATCATACTACTCTCTTTTAGTTTTGTAAATGTTGGGATTTTTCCCTAACTAAAATAACGACAGCCTGACAAAAGTTGCAGAGCAACAGGCATGGGGGGCACAATCTACCCTGAGGGTCGGCGTAGATTCTGACCCTTCTTTAGGTTACAATTGTCTTACAATCTAATAGAGCCTTGGCTTTCAAAAGAGCTGCAATTAGTAGGAGACTCCTGCTAACGGCAGGGCTCACCTCTGTGACTCCCGGATATGTTTCCTATATGGAGTGAGACTTTCTGGGGCACAGAGCTCATGGAACCCACTCTGGCTGGTGGCCTCCTGATGACTGCCTCCCAGGGCACCTCGCCAGCCTCCCCGTGGTAGATTAGATCTGAGGAGGGAGCCTTCTGCACTGCCTGGGGGTCAAACCACCAGCAGGTGCTGTGTTCCCAGCCCAGTGCAGTCACACAGGTGTCTATAACGCAGGTTCCCGGAGCTGAGAAGAGGCACTGCTCTGGCAGAGCCGCCAGTGAGCTGCCACTGAGCAGATGGTGAAGAACAAGCCGCGTTTCGCTGAATGGAGAGAGGACAGCCGGCAGAGGGCTCCACTCACAGGGGCCCAGTCCAGCAGGGCTGCAGCACAGCTCACATCAGAGGAGACGGGCAGCAAACCGATCCCATGAGACCCCAGCATCCCGACCGCCTCCTTGAGCACAAAATGGACTTCCGTGTTGAACTATGCAAACCACCCTGATGGATTCTACAGAGACTCAAGAGGCGAGGAAAGATGGAGGGCGCCTGGGACTCCCCTGGTGGTCCAGTGGCTAAGACTCCCAATGCAGGGGCCCGGGTCTGATCCCTGGTCGGGGAACTAGATCCCACATGCTGAAACTAAGACCCAGCAGCAGACAAATAAGCAAAAATAAGTATATATTAACAAAATAAAAGACGGAGCACTCCTCACACGTCTGCACCCCCGGGACCTCCCGTACCTTACCTGAAACAGGCAGTCGATGGGCGTGGAGGTCAGCTGAGAGAGTAAGCTCATTCTCTTCTTAAGGAACAGTCTGTCACCAAATCCCTCCGACTCCTGCAGGAAAAGCCGATAAGCCATGTTATTACACGTCATGAGCTGCAGTGCAGGTCCTCGAAAACAGAAGACCCGGGACGATCGGTGCCATCTCCAACAGAACGGGCCCGGTGGTACCTCTCCCTGCCCCCACTGAGCCACACAACAGACCCTCATCAGGCTGGGAGAGGGGCTCCCCATTTACCTCTCTGGGAAGCGGGGCTCTGACGACAAATACCCAGCAGGGATGTGGGAGGTGGGCAGTGTACTGGCTGTGTGTGTGTGTGTGTGTGTGTGTGTGTAGTAAGTAGCATCTCTAAGTGCGGAATGTGGCATGCACACAGCACTAGCGTCCCCAAGGCAACCTAGGTTGTCCTGGCCTCCCCCGCCTCTCACAATATCTGTCCTAATGCCTGCAGAGCTCTGTCCCTGCATTTTATCTGGGCCCACAGACAGGAGACCCGGAGGAGGAAATGGTAATCCATTCCTGTATCCTTGCCTGGAGAATCCCATGGACAGAGAAGTCTGGCAGGTTACAGTCCATGGGGTCGCAAAGAGTCGGACACAACTGAGCGACTGAGCTCACACAGACAGAACCATTCGACAGGCTGGTCTGCGCGTCTCAGCAACAGAGAGAGAGGCTGTGCTTCTTGAACATGCATACTGAAACATCAGACAACACGGCCCCTTGGCCCAAAGTCCAGTAAACCACTGGGTCCACCCCAGCAAATAAACTTCATTGTGCAGATTATTTTCACCTAGATACAAAAATCCAAACAAATATTCTTACTTTATGAAGTTAATTCTAGAGAGACACTCAATGCTCACTTAAGCATCTGTGACTACATTTTCTGGTGACAAATTAACTTCCTTGGAAAGAATGCTGGCAGAAGGTAGACAGAATTGTTCCCAGCCAGCTGCTGCCAGAACTCACCAAACCCTGACAAAATGATGGGATCAGCTCTCTGTGGCCCAAGTTCTGACATAGGCAGTCCAGTTAAAAATAAAGCTGCCAACCCTTCTGGGGTCCACCGCCAATCAGGGCCCCTCACACAAGCCGCCCTCACAGGGTTGTGTTGGCAAACAACAACCCCTCAGCATTACAGCTGCCTTTGCTCCCGTTAGTATCTGCTGCATAGAGCTCTATCGACTGTTTTATTCAGTGATTTACAGCTGAGCAGTGAAACGCTGGACTAGAAGAAACACAAGCTGGAATCAAGATTGCTGCGAGAAATATCAATAACCTCAGATATGCAGATGACACCACCCTTACGGCAGAAAGTGAAGAGGAACTAAAAAGCCTCTTGATGAAAGTGAAAGTGAAGAGCGAAAAAGCTGGCTTAAAGTTCAACATTCAGAAAACGAAGATCATGGCATCTGGTCCCATCACTTCATGGCAAATAGATGGGGAAACCCTGGAAACAGTGTCAGACTTTATTTTTTGGGCTCCAAAATCACTGCAGATGGTGACTGCAGCCATGAAATTAAAAGACGCTTACTCCTTGGAAGAAAAGTTATGACCAACCTAGATAGTATATTCAAAAGCAGAGACATTACTTGGCCAACAAAGATCCATCTAGTCAAGGCTATGGTTTTTCCAGTGGTCATGTGTGGATGTGAGAGTTGGACTGTGAAGAAAGCTGAGCGCCGAAGAATTGATGCTTTTGAACTGTGGTGTTGGAGAAGACTCTTGAGAGTCCCTTGGACTGCAAGGAGATCCATCCAACCAGTCCATTCTAAAGGAGATCAGCCCTGGGATTTCTTTGGAAGGAATGATGCTAAAGCTGAAACTCCAGTACTTTGGCCACCTCATGTGAAAAGTTGACTCACTGGAAAAGACTCTGATGCTGGGAGGGACTGGGGGCAGGAGGAGAAGGGGACGACAGAGGATGAGATGGCTGGATGGCATCACTGACTCGACAGACGTCTGAGTGAACTCCGGGAGTTGGTGATGGACAGGGAGGCCTGGCGTGCTGCGACCCATGAGGTGGCAAAGAGTCGGACACGACTGAGCGACTGAACTGAACTGAACTGGGCTTAGGGTCAGAGAAACATCAAAGACCTTATTGCTCAGGTGAACCTGGGGCTCCTTCCTCCACGTGGGGTGACTACTTACAGGCCAGTGATGAAGAGACAGATCTTCTAAGAGTGAATCTTCAGGGAAGAACGACCAGAGGAGACAGCACATCAGCTAAGGCCAATTTGGGGCAAGGGTAAACCCTATTTACTGGAAGCCCAGGACAGCAGGAGTGAGCCAAAGCCTGCAAAGCTGGACCAGGGAAGGTGGAAATACTAACCAGGTTCTGCCCCATTTTTTTCTGTCCACAAAGGTAAAAGTCACCCCAGTAATGGTTATTTTCCAAAACTTCAAGCCTTCACTAATGAACATACTTCAAGAATGTTTATAGTCATCTCAACAAGGATTATGTCTTGGGGAGAAAATTTCCGTGAAACTACATTAAAGTATATACAGTCAACAAGAAAACATTATTTGATTTAGAAACATTTAATGCTTTTCAGAGACCTCACCTGCTGTTTAGAGATACACTTGGGCTCTTTCCCCAGGAAATACCACCACCAAGCAGCTGTGACCTCACACACTTCTAGATGGAACTGCACTGAGGCAGAGGCAATGCTGCAGACGAAATCCCAACGCTGACATCACACACGACAAGTAAGCCGCAACGCCTGCTCTGTCCATACAGGTAAAGGCAGGCAGCTCTCAGGTCTGATCCCCTCAAGACCCAAGGGTCGGGCTCCACCGCTGGCCATGAAGATGATGCAACCTTGTCCCAAGTCTGGGGGTATCAACCAGCCTTCGCCCGGGAAGGCAGGACCAGCTGGTCTGACAGCCCAGACCAGAGGGGCACACTGGGCTGTGTACCCACCTTGATGGTGATGGACAGGGAGGCCTGGCGTGCTGCGACTCATGAGGTGGCAAAGAGTCGGACACGACTGAGCGACTGAACTGAACTGAACTGGGCTTAGGGTCAGAGAAACATCAAAGACCTTATTGCTCAGGTGAACCTGGGGCTCCTTCCTCCACGTGGGGTGACTACTTACAGGCCAGTGATGAAGAGACAGATCTTCTAAGAGTGAATCTTCAGGGAAGAACGACCAGAGGAGACAGCACATCAGCTAAGGCCAATTTGGGGCAAGGGTAAACCCTATTTACTGGAAGCCCAGGACAGCAGGAGTGAGCCAAAGCCTGCAAAGCTGGACCAGGGAAGGTGGAAATACTAATCAGGTTCTGCCCCATTTTTTTCTGTCCACAAAGGTAAAAGTCACCCCAGTAATGGTTATTTTCCAAAACTTCAAGCCTTCACTAATGAACATACTTCAAGAATGTTTATAGTCATCTCAACAAGGATTATGTCTTGGGGAGAAAATTTCCATGAAACTACATTAAAGTATATACAGTCAACAAGAAAACATTATTTGATTTAGAAACATTTAATGCTTTTCAGAGACCTCACCTGCTGTTTAGAGATACACTTGGGCTCTTTCCCCAGGAAATACCACCACCAAGCAGCTGTGACCTCACACACTTCTAGATGGAACTGCACTGAGGCAGAGGCAATGCTGCAGACGAAATCCCAACGCTGACATCACACACGACAAGTAAGCCGCAATGCCTGCTCTGTCCATACAGGTAAAGGCAGGCAGCTCTCAGGTCTGATCCCCTCAAGACCCAAGGGTCGGGCTCCACCGCTGGATATGAAGATGATGCAACCTTGTCCCAAGTCTGGGGGTATCAACCAGCCTTCGCCCGGGAAGGCAGGACCAGCTGGTCTGACAGCCCAGACCAGAGGGGCACACTGGGCTGTGTACCCACCTTGACCATCCAAGTTAACAGCCAGTCTTGGGGCAATCCACACAGAATACACCAGAGAATCAGGAAACAGGGACATCCAGATGAGTGTTGCAAGAGCAAGGAAGTGCATCAGTGATCACTTTATACGTTGAAAAGGCACTTTCAAATACCCCATTTAAGGTCCTCCCTGCTGGTTCAGTAGCTAAGACTCAGAGCAATGAAGACTGAAGGTCCGGCATACCACAACCACCAAGACCCAGCCCAACCAAACTAAAATAAGTAAGTTTTTTTTTTTAATATATCTCATTTGATGCACCATCCTGCAGGGGTGAAATATACAACATGCTCCCCAGTGTAGACAGGAGAATGGATAGAGGCTCAGAGAGACAGACTCGTTCAAGGGCTAGTCTCCAACATACACCAGCACGAGAGGTCCCCCCTCACATACTCCCCTGATCCCACTTGGAACATTTTCTGAAGGCAAAGCAGGTGTGAGAAGCTGAGCGATGGTGTCCGGTCAACCACCTCTATTCTCTGGCCAAAGGCCTTCAAGGGCTGGCCATCCGGCCTACACGTCACAGGAAGCGAGACAGCAGGATGGCTGCGGGCTAGGAAGGGGACAGCAAGGGGACAGGAGCACCTTCAAGAAGTGGGTGCCTCCCTCCAGGTGACAAGGCCCCATCGAGGAGTACGAGGCGAGGCCTCTGCAGGGCAGTGGGTCCAGGAGAGGAAAGCAATCGGAGGGAAAGGACCAGGAGGGCAGGGCCGTGATGGAAAACCTCCCCAGGCAGGCACCATGGGAACAACGTTCCTGGAACCTCACAGCAGACAATTCAGCCTAAGACATCTCACTGCCCAGCTCTGGAAGTGAGTGGCATTTCTGACTCTGTGGACACGTGTGTATACAGGGGCGCCCATGTATACCACATGGACATTCTGAATGTTAATGGCTTCTCCCGAATTAGAAGCAACTTTTCTTGAGAGTCGCACAAGGCCCATCGGAGATGCGGTGCATGCATGCCAAGTTGCTTCAGCTATGTCCAACTCTTGCACAGCCTCTAATTTTACCTGTGTGTGTGCTTATATTCATGCATGCCTGCTCAGTCGTGTCCGACTCTTTGCGACCCTATGGACTGTAGCTCACCAGACTCCTCTGTCCATGGGATTTCCCAGGCAAGAATACTGGAGTGGGTTACCATTTTCTCCTCCAGGGGATATTCCTGACCTAGGAATCAAACCTGTGTCTCCTGCATTGGCAGGGGGATTCTTTACCACTGAGCCACCTGGAAAGCTCCTATGTATATGTATGGGTGATCAAATCAAACCCAGACAAGAGCAGAACTTAATTCTTCAGCAAGTACCAGGATAGCCGAGCTATGTGCCAACAAGTGCAGCAGAAACTCAAATTTTGGTTAAAAATATAATTGTGTAAGCACAGAAAAAGACATCTACTAAAATGTTAATAAAGGTCATTCGCAGCTAGTGTGCTTATGGGGGCTTTTGCTGTCTTCACTGCAACTTTTTATATATCAAATATTACTTATAAGCAAGTATTAGTCTTCTAATCAGAAAAAAAAAAAAAAAGAAAACTATCCTTTCTGGAGAAAGAAACAGTATGCAATGTTACCTACAATATCATTTCAATTATGTAAGATATACATGGCAAGGAAAAAGACTGGAAAATACATAAACGTGTTAACAATGAATGAATTCATGGAAATGCTTGTACCCGAGGGTCCCCATTTGAACAGCCCTACGTTCTTTTTCAGATGTTTCAACTTGTCATTACTTTGGGGAGCTTCCAATGTCAGGGGGACATTAAGACTGAGTGTGAATGTTCAATCCTTGGGGCTCTGGGTTTTTAATACAGAAACTTCTCCATTCGATTGATTTCCACTTTGCGATTTCTGTGAGTAGTGTCACGTTTTCGTGGTGGGTATAATGCGAAGTAAATCAGCAGTGCAGTCTTGGCTTAAGCCTCTCACAGTTCTCGTGGGAATATAATCGCCTCTGCCAGTCTAAGTTCATCAGCGAACCAAGGAAATGGCAATAGGGCCGCTGAGTCCCTGAAACTGCAGACGTTACTAATCTCATCTCTCGTCCAGCATGATCAGGGTACCCCAGTTCACCACTTCTTGGTGCCCTCTTCTGCCCATGTGCATTCGAGGATGACCAGGGTTCATGAAGCAGGATATCAATGAAGTGAGAGTCATGGATGACCTGCCAACTTTCACAACCTACCGGCTGCTTCGTGTCCAGTCTTCTCTTGGGAAAGCATCTCTGATCCTCGTCCTCCAAACCACCCTGAGAACCCCGCCGCACACACCATGGCACCCCAGAAAGGGCAGGACAGGAGGGAGCTCTTACTGGCTTAACAGAGAGGCTTCCCTGCCGAATATATTCGATTGCAGCCTCGATCGAGGTCAGGCAGTATCCCAGTTCATCTTTGGCTGAGCTGCTAAATCTGAAGTTTTTGATGTAACTCAAGTTTGCCATCCTAATAAAAAGAAGAAAACAGTTTAATTGCTATAAACTCCCATTAACACTTTGGTAGAAATGATGCTACTGGCTTGGTCACAAAGTCGGTCAGCTCTGGGGAGCTAAGGCCGCTTGCCCTGGGATCTTTATTTAGATGAAATGCAATTAGGGAAATAATTGGGACTTCCCCGGCGGTCCAGTGGCTAAGACCCTTTGCTCCCAATACAGGTAGCGAGGGTTCCATCGCTGGTCAGAGAACTAACCTAGATCCCACATGCTGCAACTAAGACCTACTACAGCCAAATAAATAAATATTAAAAAAAGGTGGGGGGGGCAAAAGAAGTAAAGCCACTTGTTACTTTCCTGCAATGAGCTAATTTTTAGGAAGCTGATTTTTTCTATGGTGAATTTGGGTTTCTGTGAGAAAAGGATGGGCTTTGGAGCCAGACAGAACTGGAGCTCACTTGCCTCTCAGCTGCTGACTAGCCACATGTTCCAGAGAGAAACATAAGATCTCTGGGCCTCAGTTTCCCCACCTGCAGGTGGAATGACAGACGCCCCTTGCAGGGCAGGTACCTGGTTCATACAGGGCACTCAGCTTCCTAGAGTGACACCAGAACCACCCCAGTGCGGTGCTGCCATTTTGAAAAAAGTTATTTTAACAAAAAAAATATATTACCAATTAGGGATCTCTGTTTTCACAAGCAAATACAACAGGACTGACAGCAGATCATCAGCACACATGGTCTCCAAGTTAACTGCAAGCGGGAAATACACATTCAGGGCCATTCTGGGATGCAAATGGACTGACAGGCGTTATCAACTCCCGACCACTGTCCAACCCACAAAACCACAATCCCCGAAGATGACACATGGGGGAGAAATTCAATCGCACAATTTCCTTCCTAGTGTCCTGAACAGATGTCAGATTCCAGGAGGAAATGAATGCCTCCTGAGAACATGTGCAGAAAACAGCCAGCTCCAAGCAGACCTCCCCTTGCTACCTGTCCCCCTCAATCCCAGGACAGGGAAAGAGCCCAGGGAAGTCGGTGATGGTGGATACGACTCAAAGGTATGCCAGGATCACTGCCAGAAGCCTCCTTCCTCCTGAGATCATTTCCATTTTATACACTGCAGAGTCCAGGGCTGATGGGCAATTTCTCATTGAAATTTTGTTTAAGTAATCCAGTCACACATTTAAAATTCCAAACGGTGCCGAAGAGCAGACCACACATGGCTCTCCCATCCGTGCCACCCAGACTCCTTCCCCAGAAGCCACTCCTGTTGCTTCCCATGTATCATTCCAAGAGAGGCTACGATCACCCCACTGTGTGTGTATATATATAGGGTATAGAGCCACCCGCTTTGTGCAGTATCCTGGAAGTATACTGTCCTGTTCATTTTATTTAATACACTTTGAAGAGCATCCCTACTGGCCCACAAAGATCTGCCTTCTCATTAATTTTTTCTTAGCTTATTTTGTTTTTACTTTTAATAATGGAAAATTTTAAAAATATATAAAATTAGAACAACCTAACAGTTGAACTCCCCTGTACCCATCACCAGCTTAGCTTGTTTTTGAGGCCACTGCTTCTCCACCAGCATTTTCTTACCTAAAGATGCCTAACCTACCCTCCTACCCCATACCCCCATTACTAGGCACCCACTCTGCAGAACAGGCTCCGTCCTGGGATTCTGCAAGACTCAGCCCATCTCTATGGCCCTTTAAGATGGCACTGCTCCTCAACAGATGTTTGCATCTGGACTTTTGCAGCCCTGAGCACACACCTCTCTGGCTGGGAGACTGGGTGATCAGCTGCACCACCTTCCGCAAGCAAGCCAGCTTCTGCTGCGGGGACGTGCACCTGTTCAGCTGAGCCAGCTCCCTCTTCGCTCGAGGTATGTTGAAGCTGCAAAGTGATTTGGGAAGTGACCATGTAAGACCACAGCATGAAAGCCCTCCTTCTTGGTAATCACAAACCTCAGATTTACATTTCTCACAGCAAACCATAAGTAACAGCAAACAGAAACAGACACTCAGAAGTAATCTGAGACAGCAGCAAAACCCAGCAGCTTTCAAGGTCTCGAGCAGGCTGCCAGGTGATGTAGCTGCACCAAAAAACTGGGGGGGCGGAATCAACAATCCTTAGCTTCAGAGTGAAATAGGCCAAAGGGGGGGAAAAATTAGACAAAGAGATTAGACGTTTTTGTATCCTGATGAAACAACTCAAAAGGAGGGGCTCCAGAGAATTTTCTGGCAGTCCAGGGCATGGGACTCCACGCTTCCACCTCAGGGTGGGGTGAGGGTACAATCCCTGATCAGGGAACTGGGATTCTGCAAGACTCAAGCTGCAGCCAAAAAAAAAAAGAAAGAGACCAAAAGGAGGTGCCCCTAAGGCGGGGGGCCCTCAGACCAGCAGGTGACAAGAGATGTCAGTGTGCAAGGCCCAGCTGGTGAGCTGCATGCCCACCCAGAGACCAGCTGTGCATAACCCCACCTCCTCCGGCTCCCACCCACCAGCACACTGGCAGTTGAGTGCAGGAATGTGCCAGCTCTCAAACACTCATCTACCAACTTTAAGCCTTTATCTTTGGTCACAAATAACCGCCCTGCTCCAGTCTGAACCACGTCAACTAGAGATGACATTGCTACTGAGGGTCCCGCTTCTAGCGGACACAGTGGCCCAGCCCCCGAGGATACCAGCGCTGCAGTGTAAACCCTTACCTGAACTCAGGTTTCACACCGATATCCTTCTGCTGAAGATCTTGAAGGCTCCTTGTGATTTTGTTAAAGGCAGCATCCTAACAAGAGATTTTAATGAAGCTTCAAATGTCTGAAAAGGCTTAGAACAGGGCTTCCGTTCTGCATGGTGATGACGGAGAACCTACCTCTGCTGCCTCCATGGTCCCCACGTACTTGAATATCAGGTCGTAAATATCATGCTGGACGTACATCTGTTAGGTCAACAGGTTCAAGAGTGTGTGTGTGTGGGAAAGTGGGCAGCAAAGGAGGCCCCGGCACCGGACCTCCTCGCCCCTCACTTCCTGGGCCCCTTACCTCTACCGCCTGCTTCATCAGGTTCATCTGGGCCTCCTGCTTGGCGAGCACTTTCTGGAGGACAAGGAGAGGACAGTTACAGAGTATGGACTGGCCTGGGCCAAACCACAAGTCTCTGTTTTGTTTTCGGTTTTGTTGTTTTAATTGAAGTATAGTTGATTTACAGTATTAATTTCTGCTGGACAGCAAAGTGATTCAGTTATATATATATATACATACATACATATATATATATACACACATATTCTTTTTTCTATGTTCTTTTCCATTATGAAAAGATTTTTTTTCTATATTCTTTTTCTTTTCTATATTCTTTTCCATTATATAGCCATTCTTTGCCATGATATTCTTTTTCATTGTGGTTCATCAAAGGATTTTTTTTTTAAATATGTATTTATTTGGCTGTGCAGGGTCTTAATTGAGGCACTTGGAATCTTTACCTGTGGCATGCAAACTCTTAGCTGTAGCGTGTGGGATCTAATTCCCTGATCAGGGATCAAACCCAGGCCTCCTGCATTGGGAGCATGGAGTCTTAGCTACTGGACCACTAGGGAAGTCTGTCATAGAACGTGGAATGTAGTTCTTTGTGCTATACAGTAGGACTTTGTTGTTTATCCTTTCTATATGCAGTAGCTTACAACTACCAACCCAACCTCTCCCTCCATCCTTCTCCCAACCTCTCCCAGCCTCCCCCTCCATCCCTCCCCAGCTTCCCCCTCCAACCTCCCCCAGCCTCCCCCTCCATCCCTCCCCAGCCTCCCACATCAGGTTCATCTGGGCCTCCTGCTTGGCGAGCACTTTCTGGAGGACAAGGAGAGGACAGTTACAGAGCATGGACTGGCCTGGGCCAAACCACAAGTCTCGGTTTTGTTGTTTTAATTGAAGTATAGTTGATTTATGGTATTAATTTCTGCTGGACAGCAAAGTGATTCAGTTATACATATACATATACATACATACATACATATATATATATATACACATTCTTTTTTCTATGTTCTTTTCCATTATGAAAAGATTTTTTTTCTATATTCTTTTCCATTATATAGCCATTCTTTCCCATGATATTCTTTTTCATTGTGGTTCATCAAAGGATTTTTTTTTTTAAATATGTATTTATTTATTTGGCTGTGCAGGGTCTTAGTTGAGGCACTTGGAATCTTTACCTGCGGCATGCAAACCCTTAGCTATAGCGTGTGGGATCTAGTTCTCTGATCAGGGATCAAACCCAGGCCCCCTGCATTGGGAGCATTGAGTCTTAGCTACTGGACCATTAGGGAAGTCTGTCATAGAACGTGGAATGTAGTTCTTTGTGCTATACAGTAGGACTTTGTTGTTTATCCAATACACATCTAGATGTGTATAAGAGACAGCCCCCAACCCTCTCCTCCCTGGCAACCACATATCTGTTCTCTGTGTCCGTGAGTCTGTTTGTTTCATAGATAAGTTCGTTCATATCATATTTCAGATTCCACATATAAGTGACACTGTATGGTACTTGTCGTTCTCTTTCTGGCAAGTCTCTCTTTTGCAGGCCATGCTTCTTACCAGGTGGGAGTCCCTCAGCAGCTGCTGGAGGCATTTGGTGTAGAGAGCGTTCACGGAGTCCTGCGGAATACAGAGCAGAGAGAGGCCATACTCAGAATTTGAGGCCACCCTCAGAATTTGAGGCCACGACACTGAACCCAGGATGGAGCCAAGAGAATATCTCACAAAATGGATTTCCTGGGCAAAAAGCTCTAAGTCCTAATGCAAGCTTATCAAACTATGTGATTTTTTTTTTATTAAGTATGTGATATTTTTAAATTAAGTATGTGATTTTTTTTTAATTAAGTATGTGATTTTTTTAAATTAAGTATGTGATTTTTTTTTAATTAAGTATGTGATTTTTTTTTTAATTAAGTATGTGATTTTTTTTTTTCCAATTTTTTTTGGGTGTCTATGCATTAAGAGTAGGAAAAAAAAATTCCCTTTAGGGTTAACACAGATGATAACAATATTCATCATGATACTTCTCTGTGATTTTTCAGGTTTTCTACTGTGCTTATTACTTTTCTAGGTAACAAGAACCATTTAAACAGAATCCAACATTTTGTTGGACGTTTAAATGCTCACTTCAGATATGCAAACATTGGCAACAGAGGCGGCAGCAAAGTGGCAGAGGGATCCTGGCACTGTGAGCCAGGGCACGCCTAAGGCAAAGCAGGACTCAGCTACTGACTATGTGATGACGGAGGCTCTTTCGTTCACACTCTCTGAACGTTCGCTGGAAAGAGGCGATGTTCCTGTCAAACCTCTCCGCGTGTCTTCCCAAAAATTCTCTCACGTCTTCAATGGTTTTCAGGGGAAAAGAATCTGAGGATGTCGAAGGCTCTTCTGAAAGAAAAGAGACAAGCAGGTCAGGCTGGCTGAAGCCATCGCTGTTTCCTGAAGAAAAGAAGTCCCACAACCCTTGGCCCTGCTCCGCCAGCATCTGGGTCACCGTCTCCCACAGGAGGAGAGGGATAAGCTTATTTCAAGATCTCACCCAGCAGCAGCCCAGGTGGGGGTCCAGGGAGCCTGGCCCTCGTGAAGCCCTTTTCTGGGACAAAAACCTGAGCTCTCCCGGATCACAGGCTTAGCCTGGGAGCCCTGATTCCTGACAATAAGAGCTCGGCCAGCACTTGGTACATCATTCTCTCAATTTTCCTGGAGCACCAAAGAATTACTATCTGTTGAAAATAATGAGATCTCAGAGAAGCATGGCAGCGGGGCTCCGTGACTAACTATGCCATAAGAGAGTCCTGGAGCTGAGGCCCAGAGACAAAGCCAGGGCTGCTGCTTTGCACAGCTCCAGGGGGCGGCAGGCCCACTGAGGTCGCAAGTAGCCGCACATGGCGTGGCCTCACCCACGTCACGCTGGCTCAAGATGACTTTCTGATCTACGTTCTGGGGGGATTCTTGTAAGCAGTTATGCAGGTTTTTAGTGGGCTCCTGAATATTTTATGAGATGTTCATAACCACTGTGTCAGGAGGAAGCTCAACAAGCAGGTTTCTCCCAGAATACCTGAACTCTCTCTCTTTTCCAAAGGATGGGCTATGCACAGTATGCTGAAACTTTCTTCTTTCTCATTGTAGAAAGTCTCTTCAAAAAGAATGGGCACTGAGAGAAGACAGGCGAAACCAGCTCCTAGTTTAATCCTGTTTCCTTGGATAAAGACATCCTAGAACAAGAGACAGGTCACTGCACCAGCAGCCGCTGTGACCACCGACCCCTCTCAGCCTGGCCACCATCAGGCACCTCACCCTGCCCGCCCACCCACCTCTTCCCCAGTGTTGTTTTCAGCAGGGCACCAATACTTCGATCTTCTTCTTTCCTCCTTGTTCACCCTGTTATGGTGGCTACATAATACCCTGACCAATTTCAGATGTCACAGCAGAAAAGCATTAAGCTGTTCCTTAGAGAAGAAGAAAGCCTGTATTCTCTGGAAAAGAAGGTTCTCCTCTCTGAATAAGAGCTCAGAATAACCCAGATGCTGTAACCCAGACGGGTCGGAGGATGCCCGCTGCACCCCTCCTTGACTCGTCACTCTGGCCGTGGCTGGGGTGCCCGAGGAAGACCAGCCACAATGAGGCTGGTGCTTCTGCTCTCCTGTTAGATTTGGGTACCGGGAAGTGAACAAGTAAACTGATGCGCTGCTGTGGTGAGCAGAACCCTGCAGGAAAACAGCAGCCTGCCTGGGGGCTACAGGACGGCACTCCCCTCTTCCAGGCTGGCGCACTGTACCCGCCTCCTGTCCCACCCCAAGCACCCACAAGCCCCGGCTAGACAGTGTGGGCTCCCACTGCTGACTGTGGGGAGGCTGGGGGCCACAGCCATCCCTGACCAGGGACGGAACTCACCCCTCTCAGAAACTACCTGCTTCCACTTAAAACACACACACACACACACACACACAAGAAAATGCCTACCCCAAAGCTAACATCAACCATGAGACAGATGTCACATACCTCCTGACCCAAAGTACTGAGATAAAACACCCTCCAGTAGGCATTCTAACTGAAAACGCTTAACTGTGATCTAACCCAGGCAAACATCAAAGAAACCCACACTGAGGGAGAGTTTACGAAGGAAGACCAAAATGTCAGTGTCCTTAAAGACAGACCGAGGACTGCTCCAAAAGAAAGAAACCAAAAAGACAAAAGCTGAATATGCTGCATGATCCCAGACATGAGCCTGGATCTTAAAAAAGATCTTTTTTTGCTCTAAAAGGGTATCACAGTTAGCACAGTTTATTTAAGGACAGTATGTTGGAGAAGAGTATTCTGCCACCCTGAAATTTTCTGAGTGTGATCACTGTGCTGCATTCCATAAGAGATACACATTGTTCTGAAGCCAAGGGACACGGTGTCTGCAACTTACTCTCACTCTTTTCTGAAAAAGGTTCAGAAAAGAGTAACAATATGTGTGTGTGTTAACAGAGAGATAGATAGATGGGGGTGGGAGATGAAACACATGTGGCCAAAATGCAAACAGCTGACCAGGCTGGAGAGAAAGCTATGTGAATGCTCTCTGCACATTACTGGAACTTTCTATAGGTTAAAACTTCCTATGTCATTATTCTTGTTCAGTCACTAAGTAGCGTCCGACTCTGCGACCCCACGAACTGCAACACGCCAGGCTTCCCTGTCCTTCAATATCTCCTGGAGTTTGCTCAAACTCATGTCCATTGAGCCGGTGATGCCGTCTGACCATCTCGTCATACAGGTTTCTTAAAAAATTAGAAATTCATCTCTGATCCCAAGGGCACAGAGATAAACAGCTTGCTCTGACCGGGCCTCTCTGAGGAGGTGTCCCAGCGACTCCCCAGTTCCCTGGCAGAAGCTCCATGGGCTAAGGGAGATGTGACCAGCACCACCTCCAACTGCAGGCCACAGCCAGGACCCTGCCCTCCACGGCCAGCTCCTCTTCACTGAAAGGCAGCAGGGCTGTTGTGCTGTCAAAGCCACCAGGTAACACGAACAAGAAAGGGTGAGCAGCAGGATTCCCTCCCTTCCCCAACTCGCAGACGCTGAGTGAGTGGTCCTAGGTGACCCATAGGAAATGAAAGAATACCTTTCCATCTAAGGTCTGAAAGTGTTCTTCCACTGGAATCAAAATATAGGACTCAAACTGACACGTAGACTGGATTCTAGTTGACAGGCTTCCTTTGCAGGGTACTAACACCTAGAAAAAAAAATTAAGGTGAATACTAAACAGATGTGTTGTTTACAACTTTAGCGGAATAGGATGTATCCAAAGATGCTCCAGCCGGAATTGCAGTGGGGACCTACAGGCAGACAACCCCTGGGGCCACTGGTCAAAGCAGCAGCAGCTAATTTCTTGTTGCTGTGAGGGAAGCCAAGGCCCCATCCTGGTGAGGGAGTGGGATACGTCTCATCCATCCAGGATCTCGGGTCCCACCCTGCTGGGCCCCACCCCACAGCTACCCCAGGTGCCCGCTTTGTCCTCAGCAGGCTCAGAAACGACTCCAAGTGAAGAAAGGCTTGCAGGGTACAGAAAAGTGAAACTAAAAGATGACACGTAATCCATGGCCCACTGAAGACAGTTTCCTTCCCATCTTTTTTCTATGCTTTTTTTAAGCCCAACTGTGATCACAGTTGGTTGTACCAGCCACAGAAATAAGTTTCCTAGCTCAGGCTGCCACCTCCACCAGGGATGTTTCGGGTGCCAGACTCTGTCTTTGGAGCAGGTTCAACCTGAAATGTGAATTTTGGTCCCACCGTGGCCACCATGTTGACCTGATACCAGCCTCTCTGCTCAGCACAGCAAAGGAAGGCACCCTGGCATCCACATGGATCTATGCGTGGCCCAGGGACTCATTTAAGAGGAGGCTCTCAAGTGCACCTGAAAGGAGACGACCAAGGTGGTCAACCAGGTGGGCCCCTGACCAGGGTCCCAGCTCCTGAAGCAGCTAGAACAAGGCAAGGGGCTTCTGCACTGGCCCCATTGTACAGACAAGGAATCTAAGGCTCAAGGGAGTTCAGCAACTTTTCCTAGGTACAGAGAGAGTGGCAGAGCCGTGCCTTAAACTCCTGCCACCCACACCCATCACTGCCCTGTCCTGAGGCCTCCTGGAGGCCAGTGCTGGGAACACAGCCCAGTCCCTTCTGAGTTCCCTCTGCAAAGACACCATGAAACTCGGGGGCCTTTGAGAGCAGCTGTCATCAGGAGCTTCCCTAGTAGGTCAGAAAGAGCAGCACAGCCTCTCTCCCCACGAGGGACAGGGGCACACCAAGTCCTCATAGCAGGAAAGGGAGGCCCTCGCTGATGAAAGACCCCACTGTGTATGAAGTGGCCTTGTCCCTCCGCAAAAAATCAAGACTGAATCAGACCCAGAGCTAGACTTAGCTACCAAGTTCAGGACATAGAGAGACCAGAGGACTCTGGTGAACACCAACACAGGACTGCAACTGGCAGAAGCCAGAAGGTAGGAAAGCCTACAGGATAAATGACCTGGATACGTGAATGTCAAGGAAAGAAGGAAAATGAGGAAAGAAAGGGATACAGCTAAAAAGAAACGTAAGGGACTTCTCTGGTGGTCTAATGGTTAAGAATCTGCCTTATCGATGCAGGGGACGTGGGTTCAATCCCTGCTCAGGGAACTAAGACCCCACATGCCATGGGGCAACGAAGCCCTCGTGCCACAACTAATGAGCCTGCGTGCTCCGGAGCCCCTGCTCTCGCGAACTGCACCTAGGGAAAGCGTGTGCACTGCAACAAAAAACCAGTGCCGCTGAAAAAGCACCAAGAGCTATTACTTGAATTGAATTTTTAAAATTAAAAACACAATAAGAAGACACTTATGACTGTGGTGATGGCTTCACAGGCCTGTAGATGTGTCAATATGGACCAACTTTACACACTAAGAAGGTATATTTTAACTGCTCTAAAAGCTTAGCTCAATAACATTAGGAGAAAAAAGAATGCCTTAAAAGGCATACCCAGCAACAAAGATTTACTGCACAGCCCAAGGAACTATCTTCAATACCTTGTAATAACCTGTAATGATGAAGAATCTGAAAAAGAACTGAATCACTGCATCACTGCTGTACACCCAAAACTCACACAATATTGTAAATCAACTATAACGAAGAGCTGACTCATTTGAAAAGACCCTGATGCTAGGAAAGATTGAGGGCAGGAGGAGAAGGGGATGGCAGAGGATGAGATGGCTGGATGGCATCACCAACTCGATGGACTTGAGTTTGAGTGAACTCCGGGAGTTGGTGATGGACAGGGAGGCCTGGTGTGCTGCGATTCATGGGGTCGCAGAGTCGGACACGACTGAGCAACTGAACTGAACTATAACTTCAACTGAAGAAAACAAAGGCCTATCAAATCCAGAATAATGTGTGGATCTCCTGTGGATTCTGATTTAAACAAACCAACTGGAAAGCAAACAAAAAATTATGAGATGATATGGGAGATTTGCACAGTGAACGACAACACTAAAGAGTCACTGAGGAATTTTTGAGCTATGATAATGGCGTGAGGTTGTGGGTTTTTTAAGTCCTTATCACTGAAAACTACATTCCTAAAGATTTACAGATGAAATGATATGACTGCTGCTGCTGCTAAGTCACTTCAGTTGTGTCCGACTCTGTGAGACCCCATAGATGGCAGCCCACCAAGCTCCCCCGTCCCTGGGATTCTCCAGGCAAGAACACTGGAGTGGGTTGCCGTTTCCTTCTCCAATACATCAAAGTGAAAAGTGAAAGTGAAGTCGCTCAGTCGTGTCCGACTCTTCGTGACCCCATGGACTGCAGCCTTCCAGGCTCCTCTGTCCATGGGATTCTCCAGACAAGAGTACTGGAGTGGGGTGCCAGTATGACTACCTTATATAATTTTCTGGAATTTGATTCCAAATGATCCCCTGGCCGAGGGGAGAGGGCAGCGGGGCTCGAAGTGAGAAGAGCTGGCGTCTGAGCCCAGCGCTGTGGAAGCTGAGAGATGGGGGCAGGGGCACATAGTATGATTCTTTTCACTTGTTCGTGTTTGAGATTAAACACAATTACTTTGTTGTTTTTTTTTTAATTTTCAGGTAGCCAACTTTATTAAGTCTTAAAATTTGAGTTTGGTTTTCCTGGTTTTTTCTCCATTCAATATTCATGACACTGGGCACTGTTGGAGACACGGTGAACGGTCCTCATGGACATTACATTCTAAGTGGGGGCTACAGATTTTTTTTAACAATATAACAGATTCCATATATCAGTAAGTTTTATGCAGATAATAAAGCAGGGCATCAAGCCAGAGAATGCCTGGAGTGGGGCAAAGGTTAGCTAACTCAGGTCAAGTTGTTAAGGGCGAGGGCTCTCTGAGAAAGCCTCATTTGAGCAAGGAATGGATGGAGAGAAGGAGCCACCAAGTAAAGATCCAGGGGAAGAACTTCTGGAGGGGCACGCTACGCAGCGCCCAGGACCCTAGTTCCCAGGCCAGGGGCCACACCCAGGCCCCTGCAGTGGAAGCTCAGCCTTCACTCTGCTGCTGCTGCTGCTGAGTCGCGTCAGTCATGTCCGACTCTGCGCGACCCCAGAGACGGCAGCCCACCAGGCTCCACCGTCCCTGGGATCCTCCAGGCAAGAACACGGGAGTGGGTTGCCATTTCCTTCTCCAGGGCGTGAAAGTGAAAAGTGAACGTGAAGTTGCTCAGTCATGTCCAACTCTTAGCGACCTCATGGACTGCAGCCCACCAGGCTCCTCCACCCATGGGATTTTCCAGGCAAGAGTACTGGACTGGGGGCCATTGCCTTCTCCGCTTCATACTGCACCACCAGGGAAGTCCAGGGAAGAACGCTGCTGTCAGAAGAAAGCATGTGCAAAGGCCCTGAGATGGGCTTGGTAGTACCGATGAGGAGAGAGAGCAAAAGGGGAGACAATCATAATAATTTTAAAATGTTAACAAAGGTGCAGCTTAAAAAAACAAAAGGCCCTCAGGTATGAGAATCAAGGAACAGCCTCAAGGCTCCTAGATGGCCTCTCTGCAACCTGAACACAAAAAGATCTTGGAGATGAGAGGGTTGGCCCCAGGCAAGAGGACAGTGTGACCCAGGCCTAAGGGATTTAAGTGGCCAAAGGCAGGCCAAGGAATTGCCCCACTCCCTCAGTGGGTGCGGGCATCACACAGTCCCACACGAGGCGGGGCCTCTGGCCAGCCAGCAGCTTCTGAGATGCTTCAGAGACACACACTGCTCACCCCACCACCACTGTGACTGCACCCTCTGTGCAGCCTCATTATGTACACACACCTGCTCTGCCTCCTTCAATAAGCGTGACCAGCTCC
This sequence comes from Oreotragus oreotragus, assembly GCA_006410675.1. Taxonomy (NCBI): domain Eukaryota; kingdom Metazoa; phylum Chordata; class Mammalia; order Artiodactyla; family Bovidae; genus Oreotragus; species Oreotragus oreotragus. The sequence continues at coordinate 847,301 of SJYX01018652.1, forward strand.
CGAGGCACCGAATCCCCCTTTCCAAGCCCGCGGCTCACCATACGGTGGATACAAATCAGTGCTTGCTGAGTGAACAGGGAAGCCTCCAATGTCAAGGACTCTCCCAAAGTTTTGAGGCAGGCTAGACCTGAATGCAAGCAGAAGCCAGTGGCTGGCTCTCTGTGGCTCCATCCATCCACCAGGTTCCTGCTGAGACAGGTGTGAGGAGGATCAGCAGTGGGTGGCTATGAAACCGCCCATGGGAGGCAGGCTCAGGTGCCAAGGGCCCTCACAGCAGGGAGGTTCAGACTATTTCTGGAATGGAGGTTGTGGAGCTGTAGGAGCTGGTATGGAAGACGCAAAGCTCAGAGTTGCCGAGAAGACCAAGAGTTAGGGACTCAGGTCAGAGTTTAACGATAAAACTTTTTATTATGACCCCTTTGTAAAGGATTTTTTTTTTAAAAAATACTAGTCATTAAAGAAAAGAAAGCATAAAAACAAGAATTAGCATTAGTCATACCTACTCCAGGGCAGGACTTCCCTGGTGGCTCAGATGGTAAAGCATCTGTCTACAATGTGGGAGACCTGGGTTTGATCCCTGGGTAGGGAAGATCCCCTGGAGACGGAAATGGCAACCCACTCCAGTACTCTTGCCTGGAAAATCCCATGGACAGAGGAGCCTGGTGGGCTACAGTCCATGGGGTCACAAAGAGTTGGACACGACTGAGCGAGTTCACTTTCACTTTCACTCCAGGGTACCCTCCTGACTTCCCCCTGACTGGTCGGCTACTCCACAGGAGCACATGATGACTTCTGTCCTAATACTCAGCCCTCTGGCCTACAAATGACCTGTTTGTGGAAACCCCTGAAGGTGTATTGTGTCCCCCATTCCTCCATGTAACCCTGCAAACCCAGCATGGTGTCTGGAGTATAGGAGATGCTCAGTGTTTGTCAGATGAAGTTCTACTAAGCAAATTCCGAGAATTGGAATATGAACTTCAGTGCCCTTAGCTGGGCTGTATAAGCATGTTCTTGAAAGTCAGTTCCCTGGAACTTAGAAGTCACGATGCTAGGTTCCCAGGTGAGCCCTCAGAAGCCTGCATACCCCATAATTAGACCCATAATTACAGGGCCATGATAAAAGGACCACACGTCATCTCCTTTTGCCATTGTTGTTTTTCCTACAGGCAATGGACCCACCTACCCAGTCCACCAGGGAAATCTGGAGAACTTTTGCTCAATGCCCCAAGAACAACAGCCCCAAGGTGCAGAAGGCCTACGCAGCTGCTCTGAAGAAAACTCACTGCATAATAACCGGATGGTTACAACAACAAGGTGACTGTGAGAGAGTGTGTGGGCGTCACAGGTCTCTGGAATCAGAATGGGAAAGAACGTTAGGAGATGTTCCACTGTCCAGCCAAAGAGCAAATGGTGGCAGGGGGTACGTTTCTGGACACAGGGCAGCCCCATCAAAGGATGGTTTGGGAAGGAAGTCAAACTCGACGAGAGGCTTGGACAGGTGAGGGGAACAGCCAGCCTGCACCCTCAGCTGTCGTGTGAGGGGGCCTGCTGGCTCCATTTGCAGAGAGAGAGGTGAAGGGCATTTAACCCTGGGGAGACACATGTTCAAAAGTGGTGACTTCAGGACTTTCCTGAGGGCCAGTGGTTAAGAGTCCACCGTGCAATGCAGGGAACATGGGTTTGATCCCTGGTCAGGGAACTAAGACCCCATATGCTGTGGAGAAGACCCAGTGCAGCCAAATAAAATGTTTAGAGCCTAGTAAAGGACCCTAATCCCCAGGGCAGATTCAGGGGCCACCAAACTCTGTCCCGGCTTCCCAGGTTGGGTGCGAATGGTAAAGAACTCACCTGCCAATGCAGGAGACTTAAGGGATGTGAGTTCGATTCCTGGGTCAGGAAGATGCCCTGGAGGAGGGCAGAGCAACCCACTCCAGTGTTCTTGCCTGGAGAATCCCATGAACAGAGGAGCCTGGCAGGCTACAGTCCACAGGGCAGCAAAGAGTTGGACATGACTAAAGTGACTTAGCACAAACTCAGCCCAGTGGCCAAGCCCCATGGAAGGAAATATAGCCTTCACCTGCTGAGGCCATGTGGGTCCCTCAGAGATGGCAGAAAGGATGAGTGCTATTCTAGAGGTCACTGGGATATTCTACTTTTTACACTCAACCAACAGACCCAGAAAGAGCAATAGGACAGGTTAGATGAGCCGGGACTCCATTACATGGCCAACAGGTGGCAGGAGTCGGTTATCAACACCTGGCCTGGCTGAACAGGACAGCAGCAGCCGGCTCCTTCCCACAGTTGCCCTTTCCTGAGGAGCTGACCTCGCTGAGTCTCGAGTCTACTGAATGTGGGCCCCACGCAGGCCCTTGTGGATCTCAGTGGGAGCTGGAATAAGAAGCCTAGGGCACCCTTGGGATCTCGGGATGGCAGCTTAAGAAGTATCTTTTGGGACTCTCCTGGTGGCCCAGTGGTTGAGACTCCATGTTTCTAATGCTGCTGCTGCTGCTGAGTCACTTCAGTCGTGTCCGACTCTGTGCGACCCCATAGACGGTAGCCCAACAGGCTCCCCTGTCCCTGGGATTCTCCAGGCAAGAACACTGGAGTGGGTTGCCATTTCCTTCAATTCTAACTGAAAACGCTTAACTGTGATCTAACCCAGGCAAACATCAAAGAAACCCACACTGAGGGAGAGTTTACGAAGGAAGACCAAAATGTCAGTGTCCTTAAAGACAGACCGAGGACTGCTCCAAAAGAAAGAAACCAAAAAGACAAAAGCTGAATATGCTGCATGATCCCAGACATGAGCCTGGATCTTAAAAAAGATCTTTTTTTGCTCTAAAAGGGTATCACAGTTAGCACAGTTTATTTAAGGACAGTATGTTGGAGAAGAGTATTCTGCCACCCTGAAATTTTCTGAGTGTGATCACTGTGCTGCATTCCATAAGAGATACACATTGTTCTGAAGCCAAGGGACACGGTGTCTGCAACTTACTCTCACTCTTTTCTGAAAAAGGTTCAGAAAAGAGTAACAATATGTGTGTGTGTTAACAGAGAGATAGATAGATGGGGGTGGGAGATGAAACACATGTGGCCAAAATGCAAACAGCTGACCAGGCTGGAGAGAAAGCTATGTGAATGCTCTCTGCACATTACTGGAACTTTCTATAGGTTAAAACTTCCTATGTCATTATTCTTGTTCAGTCACTAAGTAGCGTCCGACTCTGCGACCCCACGAACTGCAACACGCCAGGCTTCCCTGTCCTTCAATATCTCCTGGAGTTTGCTCAAACTCATGTCCATTGAGCCGGTGATGCCGTCTGACCATCTCGTCATACAGGTTTCTTAAAAAATTAGAAATTCATCTCTGATCCCAAGGGCACAGAGATAAACAGCTTGCTCTGACCGGGCCTCTCTGAGGAGGTGTCCCAGCGACTCCCCAGTTCCCTGGCAGAAGCTCCATGGGCTAAGGGAGATGTGACCAGCACCACCTCCAACTGCAGGCCACAGCCAGGACCCTGCCCTCCACGGCCAGCTCCTCTTCACTGAAAGGCAGCAGGGCTGTTGTGCTGTCAAAGCCACCAGGTAACACGAACAAGAAAGGGTGAGCAGCAGGATTCCCTCCCTTCCCCAACTCGCAGACGCTGAGTGAGTGGTCCTAGGTGACCCATAGGAAATGAAAGAATACCTTTCCATCTAAGGTCTGAAAGTGTTCTTCCACTGGAATCAAAATATAGGACTCAAACTGACACGTAGACTGGATTCTAGTTGACAGGCTTCCTTTGCAGGGTACTAACACCTAGAAAAAAAAATTAAGGTGAATACTAAACAGATGTGTTGTTTACAACTTTAGCGGAATAGGATGTATCCAAAGATGCTCCAGCCGGAATTGCAGTGGGGACCTACAGGCAGACAGCCCCTGGGGCCACTGGTCAAAGCAGCAGCAGCTAATCTCTTGTTGCCGTGAGGGAAGCCAAGGCCCCATCCTGGTGAGGGAGTGGGATACGTCTCACCCATCCAGGATCTCGGGTCCCACCCTGCTGGGCCCCACCCCACAGCTACCCCAGGTGCCCGCTTTGTCCTCAGCAGGCTCAGAAACGACTCCAAGTGAAGAAAGGCTTGCAGGGTACAGAAAAGTGAAACTAAAAGATGACACGTAATCCATGGCCCACTGAAGACAGTTTCCTTCCCATCTTTTTTCTATGCTTTTTTTAAGCCCAACTGTGATCACAGTTGGTTGTACCAGCCACAGAAATAAGTTTCCTAGCTCAGGCTGCCACCTCCACCAGGGATGTTTCGGGTGCCAGACTCTGTCTTTGGAGCAGGTTCAACCTGAAATGTGAATTTTGGTCCCACCGTGGCCACCATGTTGACCTGATACCAGCCTCTCTGCTCAGCACAGCAAAGGAAGGCACCCTGGCATCCACATGGATCTATGCGTGGCCCAGGGACTCATTTAAGAGGAGGCTCTCAAGTGCACCTGAAAGGAGACGACCAAGGTGGTCAACCAGGTGGGCCCCTGACCAGGGTCCCAGCTCCTGAAGCAGCTAGAACAAGGCAAGGGGCTTCTGCACTGGCCCCATTGTACAGACAAGGAATCTAAGGCTCAAGGGAGTTCAGCAACTTTTCCTAGGTACAGAGAGAGTGGCAGAGCCGTGCCTTAAACTCCTGCCACCCACACCCATCACTGCCCTGTCCTGAGGCCTCCTGGAGGCCAGTGCTGGGAACACAGCCCAGTCCCTTCTGAGTTCCCTCTGCAAAGACACCATGAAACTCGGGGGCCTTTGAGAGCAGCTGTCATCAGGAGCTTCCCTAGTAGGTCAGAAAGAGCAGCACAGCCTCTCTCCCCACGAGGGACAGGGGCACACCAAGTCCTCATAGCAGGAAAGGGAGGCCCTCGCTGATGAAAGACCCCACTGTGTATGAAGTGGCCTTGTCCCTCCGCAAAAAATCAAGACTGAATCAGACCCAGAGCTAGACTTAGCTACCAAGTTCAGGACATAGAGAGACCAGAGGACTCTGGTGAACACCAACACAGGACTGCAACTGGCAGAAGCCAGAAGGTAGGAAAGCCTACAGGATAAATGACCTGGATACGTGAATGTCAAGGAAAGAAGGAAAATGAGGAAAGAAAGGGATACAGCTAAAAAGAAACGTAAGGGACTTCTCTGGTGGTCTAATGGTTAAGAATCTGCCTTACCGATGCAGGGGACGTGGGTTCAATCCCTGCTCAGGGAACTAAGACCCCACATGCCATGGGGCAACGAAGCCCTCGTGCCACAACTAATGAGCCTGCGTGCTCCGGAGCCCCTGCTCTCGCGAACTGCACCTAGGGAAAGCGTGTGCACTGCAACAAAAAACCAGTGCCGCTGAAAAAGCACCAAGAGCTATTACTTGAATTGAATTTTTAAAATTAAAAACACAATAAGAAGACACTTATGACTGTGGTGATGGCTTCACAGGCCTGTAGATGTGTCAATATGGACCAACTTTACACACTAAGAAGGTATATTTTAACTGCTCTAAAAGCTTAGCTCAATAACATTAGGAGAAAAAAGAATGCCTTAAAAGGCATACCCAGCAACAAAGATTTACTGCACAGCCCAAGGAACTATCTTCAATACCTTGTAATAACCTGTAATGATGAAGAATCTGAAAAAGAACTGAATCACTGCATCACTGCTGTACACCCAAAACTCACACAATATTGTAAATCAACTATAACGAAGAGCTGACTCATTTGAAAAGACCCTGATGCTAGGAAAGATTGAGGGCAGGAGGAGAAGGGGATGGCAGAGGATGAGATGGCTGGATGGCATCACCAACTCGATGGACTTGAGTTTGAGTGAACTCCGGGAGTTGGTGATGGACAGGGAGGCCTGGTGTGCTGCGATTCATGGGGTCGCAGAGTCGGACACGACTGAGCAACTGAACTGAACTATAACTTCAACTGAAGAAAACAAAGGCCTATCAAATCCAGAATAATGTGTGGATCTCCTGTGGATTCTGATTTAAACAAACCAACTGGAAAGCAAACAAAAAATTATGAGATGATATGGGAGATTTGCACAGTGAACGACAACACTAAAGAGTCACTGAGGAATTTTTGAGCTATGATAATGGCGTGAGGTTGTGGGTTTTTTAAGTCCTTATCACTGAAAACTACATTCCTAAAGATTTACAGATGAAATGATATGACTGCTGCTGCTGCTAAGTCACTTCAGTTGTGTCCGACTCTGTGAGACCCCATAGATGGCAGCCCACCAAGCTCCCCCGTCCCTGGGATTCTCCAGGCAAGAACACTGGAGTGGGTTGCCGTTTCCTTCTCCAATACATCAAAGTGAAAAGTGAAAGTGAAGTCGCTCAGTCGTGTCCGACTCTTCGTGACCCCATGGACTGCAGCCTTCCAGGCTCCTCTGTCCATGGGATTCTCCAGACAAGAGTACTGGAGTGGGGTGCCAGTATGACTACCTTATATAATTTTCTGGAATTTGATTCCAAATGATCCCCTGGCCGAGGGGAGAGGGCAGCGGGGCTCGAAGTGAGAAGAGCTGGCGTCTGAGCCCAGCGCTGTGGAAGCTGAGAGATGGGGGCAGGGGCACATAGTATGATTCTTTTCACTTGTTCGTGTTTGAGATTAAACACAATTACTTTGTTGTTTTTTTTTTAATTTTCAGGTAGCCAACTTTATTAAGTCTTAAAATTTGAGTTTGGTTTTCCTGGTTTTTTCTCCATTCAATATTCATGACACTGGGCACTGTTGGAGACACGGTGAACGGTCCTCATGGACATTACATTCTAAGTGGGGGCTACAGATTTTTTTTAACAATATAACAGATTCCATATATCAGTAAGTTTTATGCAGATAATAAAGCAGGGCATCAAGCCAGAGAATGCCTGGAGTGGGGCAAAGGTTAGCTAACTCAGGTCAAGTTGTTAAGGGCGAGGGCTCTCTGAGAAAGCCTCATTTGAGCAAGGAATGGATGGAGAGAAGGAGCCACCAAGTAAAGATCCAGGGGAAGAACTTCTGGAGGGGCACGCTACGCAGCGCCCAGGACCCTAGTTCCCAGGCCAGGGGCCACACCCAGGCCCCTGCAGTGGAAGCTCAGCCTTCACTCTGCTGCTGCTGCTGCTGAGTCGCGTCAGTCATGTCCGACTCTGCGCGACCCCAGAGACGGCAGCCCACCAGGCTCCGCCGTCCCTGGGATCCTCCAGGCAAGAACACGGGAGTGGGTTGCCATTTCCTTCTCCAGGGCGTGAAAGTGAAAAGTGAACGTGAAGTTGCTCAGTCATGTCCAACTCTTAGCGACCTCATGGACTGCAGCCCACCAGGCTCCTCCACCCATGGGATTTTCCAGGCAAGAGTACTGGACTGGGGGCCATTGCCTTCTCCGCTTCATACTGCACCACCAGGGAAGTCCAGGGAAGAACGCTGCTGTCAGAAGAAAGCATGTGCAAAGGCCCTGAGATGGGCTTGGTAGTACCGATGAGGAGAGAGAGCAAAAGGGGAGACAATCATAATAATTTTAAAATGTTAACAAAGGTGCAGCTTAAAAAAACAAAAGGCCCTCAGGTATGAGAATCAAGGAACAGCCTCAAGGCTCCTAGATGGCCTCTCTGCAACCTGAACACAAAAAGATCTTGGAGATGAGAGGGTTGGCCCCAGGCAAGAGGACAGTGTGACCCAGGCCTAAGGGATTTAAGTGGCCAAAGGCAGGCCAAGGAATTGCCCCACTCCCTCAGTGGGTGCGGGCATCACACAGTCCCACACGAGGCGGGGCCTCTGGCCAGCCAGCAGCTTCTGAGATGCTTCAGAGACACACACTGCTCACCCCACCACCACTGTGACTGCACCCTCTGTGCAGCCTCATTATGTACACACACCTGCTCTGCCTCCTTCAATAAGCGTGACCAGCTCCCGAGGCACCGAATCCCCCTTTCCAAGCCCGCGGCTCACCATACGGTGGATACAAATCAGTGCTTGCTGAGTGAACAGGGAAGCCTCCAATGTCAAGGACTCTCCCAAAGTTTTGAGGCAGGCTAGACCTGAATGCAAGCAGAAGCCAGTGGCTGGCTCTCTGTGGCTCCATCCATCCACCAGGTTCCTGCTGAGACAGGTGTGAGGAGGATCAGCAGTGGGTGGCTATGAAACCGCCCATGGGAGGCAGGCTCAGGTGCCAAGGGCCCTCACAGCAGGGAGGTTCAGACTATTTCTGGAATGGAGGTTGTGGAGCTGTAGGAGCTGGTATGGAAGACGCAAAGCTCAGAGTTGCCGAGAAGACCAAGAGTTAGGGACTCAGGTCAGAGTTTAACGATAAAACTTTTTATTATGACCCCTTTGTAAAGGATTTTTTTTAAAAAAAATACTAGTCATTAAAGAAAAGAAAGCATAAAAACAAGAATTAGCATTAGTCATACCTACTCCAGGGCAGGACTTCCCTGGTGGCTCAGATGGTAAAGCATCTGTCTACAATGTGGGAGACCTGGGTTTGATCCCTGGGTAGGGAAGATCCCCTGGAGACGGAAATGGCAACCCACTCCAGTACTCTTGCCTGGAAAATCCCATGGACAGAGGAGCCTGGTGGGCTACAGTCCATGGGGTCACAAAGAGTTGGACACGACTGAGCGAGTTCACTTTCACTTTCACTCCAGGGTACCCTCCTGACTTCCCCCTGACTGGTCGGCTACTCCACAGGAGCACATGATGACTTCTGTCCTAATACTCAGCCCTCTGGCCTACAAATGACCTGTTTGTGGAAACCCCTGAAGGTGTATTGTGTCCCCCATTCCTCCATGTAACCCTGCAAACCCAGCATGGTGTCTGGAGTATAGGAGATGCTCAGTGTTTGTCAGATGAAGTTCTACTAAGCAAATTCCGAGAATTGGAATATGAACTTCAGTGCCCTTAGCTGGGCTGTATAAGCATGTTCTTGAAAGTCAGTTCCCTGGAACTTAGAAGTCACGATGCTAGGTTCCCAGGTGAGCCCTCAGAAGCCTGCATACCCCATAATTAGACCCATAATTACAGGGCCATGATAAAAGGACCACACGTCATCTCCTTTTGCCATTGTTGTTTTTCCTACAGGCAATGGACCCACCTACCCAGTCCACCAGGGAAATCTGGAGAACTTTTGCTCAATGCCCCAAGAACAACAGCCCCAAGGTGCAGAAGGCCTACGCAGCTGCTCTGAAGAAAACTCACTGCATAATAACCGGATGGTTACAACAACAAGGTGACTGTGAGAGAGTGTGTGGGCGTCACAGGTCTCTGGAATCAGAATGGGAAAGAACGTTAGGAGATGTTCCACTGTCCAGCCAAAGAGCAAATGGTGGCAGGGGGTACGTTTCTGGACACAGGGCAGCCCCATCAAAGGATGGTTTGGGAAGGAAGTCAAACTCGACGAGAGGCTTGGACAGGTGAGGGGAACAGCCAGCCTGCACCCTCAGCTGTCGTGTGAGGGGGCCTGCTGGCTCCATTTGCAGAGAGAGAGGTGAAGGGCATTTAACCCTGGGGAGACACATGTTCAAAAGTGGTGACTTCAGGACTTTCCTGAGGGCCAGTGGTTAAGAGTCCACCGTGCAATGCAGGGAACATGGGTTTGATCCCTGGTCAGGGAACTAAGACCCCATATGCTGTGGAGAAGACCCAGTGCAGCCAAATAAAATGTTTAGAGCCTAGTAAAGGACCCTAATCCCCAGGGCAGATTCAGGGGCCACCAAACTCTGTCCCGGCTTCCCAGGTTGGGTGCGAATGGTAAAGAACTCACCTGCCAATGCAGGAGACTTAAGGGATGTGAGTTCGATTCCTGGGTCAGGAAGATGCCCTGGAGGAGGGCATAGCAACCCACTCCAGTGTTCTTGCCTGGAGAATCCCATGAACAGAGGAGCCTGGCAGGCTACAGTCCACAGGGCAGCAAAGAGTTGGACATGACTAAAGTGACTTAGCACAAACTCAGCCCAGTGGCCAAGCCCCATGGAAGGAAATATAGCCTTCACCTGCTGAGGCCATGTGGGTCCCTCAGAGATGGCAGAAAGGATGAGTGCTATTCTAGAGGTCACTGGGATATTCTACTTTTTACACTCAACCAACAGACCCAGAAAGAGCAATAGGACAGGTTAGATGAGCCGGGACTCCATTACATGGCCAACAGGTGGCAGGAGTCGGTTATCAACACCTGGCCTGGCTGAACAGGACAGCAGCAGCCGGCTCCTTCCCACAGTTGCCCTTTCCTGAGGAGCTGACCTCGCTGAGTCTCGAGTCTACTGAATGTGGGCCCCACGCAGGCCCTTGTGGATCTCAGTGGGAGCTGGAATAAGAAGCCTAGGGCACCCTTGGGATCTCGGGATGGCAGCTTAAGAAGTATCTTTTGGGACTCTCCTGGTGGCCCAGTGGTTGAGACTCCATGTTTCTAATGCTGCTGCTGCTGCTGAGTCACTTCAGTCGTGTCCGACTCTGTGCGACCCCATAGACGGTAGCCCAACAGGCTCCCCTGTCCCTGGGATTCTCCAGGCAAGAACACTGGAGTGGGTTGCCATTTCCTTCTCCAATGCATGAAAGTGAAAAGTGAAAGTGAAGTCGCTAAGTCGTGTCCGACTCTTCGCGACCCCATGGACTGCAGCCTACCAGGCTCTTCTGCCCATGGGATTTCCCAGGCAGGAGTACTGGAGTCGGGTGCCATTGCCTTCTCCAGTTCCTAATGCAGGGGACACGAATTTGATCCCTGGCCAAGGAACTAAGATCTCACATGCACACCTCGCAGCCTAAAAAATAAAATTAAAAAGAAGAAGAAGAAGCATGTCCTATTCTTTGATGTACCGGAGAGGAGGGTGACCGAGATGCTAAAGTTCTTATTCCAAATTCCCCTTTTGCTAAAGTGAGCTTGAGTGGGATTTTGAGCTGGCAGCTGCAAAAGCACCTCCTGGGTGACAGGGAGCCTGCTAAGTGCTGGCAACACAGTGACAAGCAAGACAGGTCCCCTGTCTCAGGCTTCCTGAGAGGTTAACAGCGGTCTGCAGTACGGCGCTTTTAAAAAGAGGAAGTTACCTGTGATAATACACTCTTATCTAGACAGTATTTCTTTTAAAAATACCATAGAACAAAGATGAGAAGGAAATATTTCCCCAGTTGGGTCAGGCCCTCTCAGTTAACATGATGTCTGGGCCTTTTCTCTGTGACACTTCACCATAATTAGTTAAATATTAACCCAGAGCGCGACCATCTGTCCCACTAGAATTTCGGGTAGAGATCGTTAGGGTAAAGACCGTGATGCCTACTCATATTTTTGGCTGAATCTCCCACATCAAACCTAATGTCTTACACATAGCAGCATTTAAGCTGCTGTGAAATGAACAGACCACAGTGAACACCTGTGGTGAGCTTTATGAGATTTTTATTTTCTTCTTTGGAAATAACTGTATTTTAAAATAACTTCTTTTAAAAATAATGAAGTTTATGACTTCTAAAATCCAAAGTAAAAAGAAATACTGGGAAAGAGATATTAATCACAAAACCAATCATAAAAACCAGAAGGGACTTGGGGTATTAAAAAAACAAAAAAACCAGGCTTCTGATGGCAGAGGGGTGGGCTAAGCATGGGAAAGTCAGTTCTAAGGCTGCAGAGAAACCTGAGCTAACTCATTTCTCCTTTGGTTCAAACCCTCGGCCACCTGACTCACCTAAGACCCCGTCGCTCGGTAAGAGAAGCAAAAGTATGAGAAGAAAAGAGGACATGCAAGAAGGGAAGAGGCCCATGCACAGCAAGTGCTGAAGCCCGCATGCCCTAGCAGCCACGCTGTGCAACAGGAGAAGCTACCGCAACGCGAGGCCCGAGCACCGCAACCAAGAGTAGCCCCCGCTCGCTGCAACTAGAGAAAAGCCCTCGCAGCAACAAGACCCAGTGCAGCCAAAAATAAGTAAATAAATACAAATTATTTGGGGGGAAAAAAAAAAACAACAGGCCCTCCCATAGGCAGGTGGCACAAAGGCGCCCAGCTAACTCTCTGTATCCCACGGTGTGTAAGAAAGATGTCAGCCAAGTTCACCAACCTCGGAAAGAAGAAAGGCCTGCAGTGTGGGCCCTTCCTCCCTCCAGGCAGCAGACACTCCGCCAACAGACACGGTTTCTCTCTTCTCTGGCTCCTGTTACCTGGCTGCCCCTGTAGGCTTCTGAGGTTGTGGTCTCTATTACGAAAGTTCTCTCGGCTCCCCTTCTTCAGGAAATGCCTTTGAAAGTGACAAACCCGTACATTCACACGTTCCCCTACTCTGCGGGAGTGAGCACCCATCTCACAGACAAGGAAGGATATGATTTCTGCCCTGGAGAAGCCCTCCTGGTCAACATGGAAACAGGAGAAACAGAGGTGACTACCATGAGACCAGTGATAACGGGGGCTGAGAGTTCAGAGAAAAGATTACGCCCGGGCTGGAGCAGTCTCAGGAGGCTGCCTGGAGGAAGCTGCTCAGGGCGGTTCCTCTCTGCTCGTCCACATGCCGAGCATGGTCTGGAGCTTGCTGCACTGAGTCCTATACCTGACTCCTGCTAAATTTAACTAAAGTCTACCATATTTGTAGGTAGGCCTCCCACGCCCAGCAGAGAAGGACCACCCTCGGGATCGATGCACTTACAATGCCATGAGCTTGGGCCACCTTGTTGCACAAGTCAGGACGCCACTTCTGAAGAGCCAGGTAGAAGGGATTTTTCAGGAGGTCCTCATCATACAGAGCCATATGGACTTCAAATGGGGCAGAGCAAGTCTCCTGGGACGAGAGAGGAAACAGCAGTAAACGACCACCTTCAGACTGGTGTGTCACATCTGATCTGTCCAGAAAGCATCTGTGACATGCATTACTCTACAGACCTAAGACCTAACACACTGTCAGGAAAATCAAAGAAAACCCACAAGTTCTGAGATGCTTGTTCTTACTGGTTAAACGTACAAATCATGTTCAGAAAATCTTGTGAGCTTCAAGTCATTACAAAAGTAACAACGGCTATTTTTAGAACATCCTACATAACCCAAATCATGATATTTTAAAGATATGCATGTTTTTAATGAAATATTTTAAGCATAACAGAAAAGTAGAGTAATATTGTTAACCTACCACCCAAGATAGATCAGTTGGTAAAGAATCCGCCTGCAATGCGTGTGGAATAGGGAGAGACAAACATTCAGTTCACAGCATAAGCCAACTGTTCCATCATCGTCTTTTATATATTGTATCCCTTTCACACCAGCTGATAATGCTACCTTTTCAAATTCCAACTTCCCATGTATGTTTGCCCTATTACTGGGCTTTACTCTGTTTCAGTGGTCTTGACCAGTGCCATCCAACAGATTTATGTGAGAAATGTAACTGTATGTACATTACGCATAATTACATATATTATTAAAATTTTTATAGTAGTCATATTTTAAAAAGTGAAATTAATTTTAATATAGGCACAGTATATTTCCAACATGTGAACAATGCTTTAAAATTATTGACATATTTTACATTCTTTTTATGTCTATGGAGTCTTCAAAATCTGATGTATGTTCTGCTCAATTCATACTAGCCTCATTTCAAATACTTAATATCCACATGTAGCTAGTGGCAATTACTTTAGGAAAGGATCAGACCACATTAATTTACATAACTATGCTTCATCATAAGCCTTGACATCTCACAGAGGAAGACTTCTCCCCCTGTTCTCCAAAGTTGTTTGGTTACACCTAACTCTTTACAGTGTCACATGAACTAGAGTCAGTCTATCAATTCCATGAGATTTCTATTGGGATTTTTATTGTAACCACTAAATTTAGAGACTAGAGAGTCAACATCTTTATAATAATGAATCATTCTCCATGAGCATGGTATGTCTTTCTACTTTCACCCTTTTATGTCTGTCAATTAAATTTTCTCCATTTGGTCACAGATCATGGACATCCCTGGTGGTCCACTGGTTAGGAATCCACCTGCAGAGGATGTGGATTTGCCATCTGGTCCAGAGGGATTCCACATGCCACAAGGCAACTAAGCCCGAGCGCCACAACTACTGCGCCTGCGCTCTAGAGCTCACAAGCAGCAGCTACTGAGCCTGTGTGCCACCAGTACCGAAGGCTGCACACTCCAGGGCCTGTACGCTGCAACGAGAAGCCGCCACAGTGAGAAGCCCATGCACAGCAATGAGAGAGGAGCCCCCACTCACCGCAACCAGAGAGAGCCTGTGCAGAGCAATGCAGACTCAGAGCAGCCGAGATTCAATTTTCTTAAAAGATCATAGATCGTGTATAACTTTTATTAGACAGTATTTATATACTCTGTATAGACTTGCTCCTATTGTGAATGGGGCTTCCAGTACGCCTGGTCTACTCCCCTTACTATATATCAGTGTGGTTTTTAACTGAACTATGAGACAGGAATATGAAAAATGGGCACAGAAAAGGAATCAGAGTTTTAGCCATGTCATTTCACCTCTCTGAGCCCCCATTTCAGATTGAACAATGGAGAAAATGAATACTTGTCTTACACGATTTCCATTTACATGTTACTGGCACTATTTTTGCCACTCTACACACCAATGTACTGTCACTTTCTGCTAGCCCACGTGGTGCTTTTGTGAGGATTACAAAAAGGCACCCCATCTTCCCCGTAGGTACAGCCCTGTGCCAGCGCACATGGCTTAGTAAGCAGCTCATAGGCTACACACCAGCCTAGTTGGCCAACAGCTCTTCTCCCCCGGGGCAGGACACTTGTGCAATATATAACCTGCACAGTTGTACACAACGGCTCTATTGTTAATGTTTGACATTTTCCTTTAAACATCTGCTGCTGCTGCTGCTGCTAAGTCGATTCAGTTGTGTCCGATTCTTTGCGACCCCAGAGACGGCAACCCACCAGGCTCCCCCGTCCCTGGGATTCTCCAGGCAAGAACACTGGAGTGGGTTGCCATTTCTTTCTCCAATGCATGAAAGGGAAAAGTGAAAGTGAAGTTGCTCAGTTGTGTCCAACTCCCAGCGATCCCATGGACTGCAGCCCACCAGGCTCCTCCGTCCATGGGATTTGCCAGGCAAGACTACTCCCATTTAACATTTATTTTTAAAAGAACCCTTATCACTGCTTTAAATGGAAAACCAGCATCACTTCCCATTCAGATAATCTTATAATTAAAAATGATACAGCCAATTGACATTTTTTAAAACCTGGCCAGATACCACTGCCTGCCAAAGGTTCTTTGAGCCTCTTCTTTTCATTAAAAAGAGAAAATGAGCAACAGTAAAGGGCATCAACTAATTTTATCCTTGATACAATCAGATGAATGCAATATAAGTGAAAAACTGAGTTACTTTCTCATTATGTAACAGTATTCCAAAACGCCTCTTTGGGGAAACACTAGAACACTATGCTTAAGTGCATTATGAATTCTATCCCTAAAGCCTGTTAAAAACAGCCACCATTTATTTGACAGCATCCTTGGTCTAGACACTGTGATAACTTCTACACATTCTCATCCCATTTGAATGCTCACAATAACTATAGGTAACTAAATACAACTAATGCTCACAATAACCACAGGTATCATTTGCCCCATGTCGCAGATGAAGAAACTGAGGGTCAGTTGTCCAACTTGAGGTTAGATGGATGTCAGAATTTATTTTAACACTCATTCCTTTAACCACTGCATTCATCATGTAAAAATAATTATGCCTAGGGCTGCAGTCCATGGGGTCGCTAACAGTCGGACAGACTGAGCGACTTCACTTTCACTTTTCTCTTTCATGCATTGGAGAAGGAAATGGCAACCCACTCCAGTGTTCTTGCCTGGAGAATCCCAGGGATGGGGGAGCCTGGTGGGCTGCCGTCTATGGGGTCACACAGAGTCAGACACGACTGAAGCGACTTAGCAGCAGCAGCAGCAGNGCGACTTCACTTTCACTTTTCTCTTTCATGCATTGGAGAAGGAAATGGCAACCCACTCCAGTGTTCTTGCCTGGAGAATCCCAGGGATGGGGGAGCCTGGTGGGCTGCCGCCTATGGGGTCACACAGAGTCAGACACGACTGAAGCGACTTAGCAGCAGCAGCAGCAGCAGGGATTATAGCACACAAGCCACGGAGGCACAGACTCCACACTGCATTTCCCCTATAGAAGTCCCCAGGACAGACAGCCAAACAGGCTCCGCATCAAATCCCCTCGGTCTGGTCCAGCCCGGGCTGTCTTGGCTGCAGGCCCTCCTGAGGACTGCCTGAAGAAGTCCCCTGAGCTCCCTGCAAATCCTCTTAGGGAGAAGATGAAAATGGCTACATATAATCCCTTCGCAGGCCGCAGCTCTGCAACCATTTAGGTATTTGAATCGCTGAAGGCAACCATTACTGGAGTCCCCATAATCCTTTTATGAGTCTCTACCAGAACAACTGGATAATATAATTTGGCTGGGGCACAGTCACAAGAAAACAAAGTTCTGTGCTGGTTCTGGATACAGCTGGTTCTACACGGCAGAGCACAAAAGTAAAGATGCCTTAGATAAAAACCACAGGAGAAACAGGATGAGACAAGGTCAGACTAAAACTGAGAAGGGACACTGACATCCTGACATCCAGACAGGATGCTGGCAGAGCACCAACAGCCACGCCTAGGAGACAGGCCTGACAAGCGTGGGCTCTGATGGAGGACGAACCACCTCACTGGGAAGCAAGAAGACTTAGAGACAGGACCGTGCCAGGAAAGGTAAGGAGAAAGGAGTACCGGGGATGGGGCTGGGCTGGGGCGTGTGGGAGGCATCCTTGGCAGGGACTACGGCGGGGCCAAAGCCATCGGGAGGCAGGAACACATTCCTGGGGGGCACAGGAATAAACTCAAGGATAAACTCTGCTTGACTAGCTGTGAAAATGAGCTCTGAGAAATAATAGAATCCAGATAGGGCAGGTCAGAGAGCGGCAGCAAGGGAAGGGAAGGGCCCTGAATGTCACACCAAAACACTGGGTTCAAATGGATGAACCGTAAACACAAAAGACTCTCAGCACCCACTGCTGGTGAATGGGATGGAGCTGGCTGTTTGTGAGTCCAAGTCATACGCCTGCTCTTGGACATCAGTCTCCTGGTTGCCAATGATTGAATCCTGTCCAGCAGCAGGGATACAGAGAGCTCTGTCCAGCTCTGTCCTTGACCTTTCTGTCCCAGTGTTAAAAATATGTAATAATCAGGGACTTCCCTGGCGGTCTGGTGGCTAAGGCTCTGCACTCTCAATGCAGGGGGCCCAGGTTAGATCCCTGGTCGGGGAACTATTAATAGCTCCCACACAACACAACTAAAAACTCCTGCATGCCAAAACAAAGACAGAAGATCCTGTGTGCCACCACTCAGACTTGGCACAGCCAAATAAATAAATAAAAATACTACTATGTAATAATGCTTAATGCCAGAGCTGAATTCTTATACAGGGGTATGTGCTTTAAAATAATCTGACAAGTTTACCTGCAAGAATTGGTTTTGTATTTTAAAATCACATGTGAGGGAAAGAGGTGTGAAACCTCATATCAGTTCAGTTCAGTTCAGTCGCTCAGTCGTGTCCGACTCTTTGCGACCCCATGAATCGCAGCACGCCAGGCCTCCCTGTCCATCACCAACTCCCGGAGTTCACTCAGACTCACGTCCATCGAGTCCGTGATGCCATCCAGCCATCTCATCCTCGGTCGTCCCCTTCTCCTCCTGCCCCCAATCCCTCCCAGCATCAGAGTCTTTGCCAATGAGTCAACTCTTCTCATGAGGTGGCCAAAGTACTGGAGTTTCAGCTTTAGCATCATTCCTTCCAAAGAAATCGCAGGGTTGATCTCCTTCAGAATGGACTGGTTGGATCTCCTTGCAGTCCAAGGGACTCTCAAGAGCCTTCTCCAACACCACACTTCAAAGGCATCAATTCTTCGGCGCTCAGCCTTCACAGTCCAACTCTCACATCCATACATGACCACAGGAAAAACCATAGCCTTGACTAGACGCACCTTAGTCAGCAAAGTAATGTCTCTGCTTTTGAATCTATCTCGGTTGGTCATAACTTTTCTTCCAAGGAATAAGCGTCTTTTAATTTCATGTCTGCAGTCACCATCTGCAGTGATTTTGGAGCCCAAAAAATAAAGTCTAAAACTCCTTAAAAAAACACACACAGAGAATTCTACCCTTTCTTAAGTGCAAGTGACGAAAAGATTTACAGAAAATCCAGTGAAGTTAGTCAGAGGTACCAAATACCCTTGCACATGAATTATTTGAGGTTATTTTGAAAAGGAGAGTCAAGCGAGGCCTCAGACCAGTGCTGGGCATTTTAGGAGGTGGTGTGCACACCCGTGGTTTTGTGGTCTTCAACCGTCCTGCCGGCCCGGATGAGTCTGTGTTGTCGGGGACCATCTGGTGATAATGTGCAGCCTGGCTCAGCAGAAGCCAGCCCAGGAAAGTCTGCACCTCCCAGAGATGCACTCCCTGCCGAAATCCCACTGCTGTGGCTGCTCCTGCCCACCCCCCAAGGCCCTGACCATAGACCCTGACCAGGCGTATCTTCCAACTGATGAGCAATATTCTCCAGCAGGCTTAATGTGTGACTCAGAAGGAAAAGGCAGAGAGGGAAAACTTCCTATGCATCTCTGCTTAACACCAAATGGAAGCAATTTGATGATGTAACGTGTGGTATTACAGCCGCTTGTGTCCTTCTGTAATGTCTACGGCTCCTGTCCATACGCTTCTCAAAGCACTTTGAAGCCTGGCTGCCTGGCTCCCTGCAGACGTGCAGTAACTGCTGGTCCACTTGAACAAAATGACAGCGAGGTGTTAGAGGAAGATCAAGCTCCCAGAGACTGGAAATCCACCACCCACATGCAGGGGAGGATGAGGGGCTGGTCCTGCAAGTGTAGGCAAAAAGCCAAAATCAAATGTGCTCAGAGCAGGCTAAGCACAGAGCTGGCTGGAATATGGAGCCTCACAGTAGGAGAGAAGGCCTCAGGGCTGGAAGCAGGGAAGTTTGGAGGAATACAACTACCCCTCAGAAAGCCACTCCATACCCTGTCCCTGGAAGTGCAGGGGAGCCACCAGGATCAAACTCCCTCGGGCAGGAGGGCAGGAGCACCACGGACCACTTCTCAGCACTCTCTCGGACGTGGAAGCAGCCTCAGGGCAAATCGTGTCTGACTCTTCAGGTCTAAACCCTTTCTAGATCTGGTATCTAGCATCACATGGTCACATTCCCCTGCTCCCCTAGAGAAGGAGGAAGTTACTGGACACCAGCCTAACCCTGGCACTTCATAAACAGAAGGAGAGCCCTGACTCAAACACTAACAGTAGTGTCCCTTGTGATCCAGGGGCTAAGACACTGCCTTCCAAAGCAGGGGGTGCAGGTTCAGTCCCTGGCTGGGGAGCTAAGATACCACATGCCTCAGGGCCAAAAAGAATAAAAAACACAGAACAGAAGCAATATTGTAACAAACTCAACAAAGGCTCTAAAAACTGTCTGAGGAGGAGACAGATGGGCTCCAGGCTAAGTATTTACAACTGGCCTCCTATTCACACCTCCTAGGGGTGGGAAGAAGATGAGATGTGTATAAGAGACAGCGCCAGGCCTCCCTGTCCATCACCAACTCCCGGAGTTCACTCAGACTCACGTCCATCGAGTCCGTGATGCCATCCAGCCATCTCATCCTCGGTCGTCCCCTTCTCCTCCTGCCCCCAATCCCTCCCAGCATCAGAGTCTTTGCCAATGAGTCAACTCTTCTCATGAGGTGGCCAAAGTAGTGGAGTTTCAGCTTTAGCATCATTCCTTCCAAAGAAATCCCAGGGTTGATCTCCTTCAGAATGGACTGGTTGGATCTCCTTGTAGTCCAAGGGACTCTCAAGAGCCTTCTCCAACACCACACTTCAAAGGCATCAATTCTTCGGCGCTCAGCCTTCACAGTCCAACTCTCACATCCATACATGACCACAGGAAAAACCATAGCCTTGACTAGACGCACCTTAGTCAGCAAAGTAATGTCTCTGCTTTTGAATCTATCTCGGTTGGTCATAACTTTTCTTCCAAGGAATAAGCGTCTTTTAATTTCATGTCTGCAGTCACCATCTGCAGTGATTTTGGAGCCCAAAAAATAAAGTCTAAAACTCCTTAAAAAAACACACACAGAGAATTCTACCCTTTCTTAAGTGCAAGTGACGAAAAGATTTACAGAAAATCCAGTGAAGTTAGTCAGAGGTACCAAATACCCTTGCACATGAATTATTTGAGGTTATTTTGAAAAGGAGAGTCAAGCGAGGCCTCAGACCAGTGCTGGGCATTTTAGGAGGTGGTGTGCACACCCGTGGTTTTGTGGTCTTCAACCGTCCTGCCGGCCCGGATGAGTCTGTGTTGTCGGGGACCATCTGGTGATAATGTGCAGCCTGGCTCAGCAGAAGCCAGCCCAGGAAAGTCTGCACCTCCCAGAGATGCACTCCCTGCCGAAATCCCACTGCTGTGGCTGCTCCTGCCCACCCCCCAAGGCCCTGACCATAGACCCTGACCAGGCGTATCTTCCAACTGATGAGCAATATTCTCCAGCAGGCTTAATGTGTGACTCAGAAGGAAAAGGCAGAGAGGGAAAACTTCCTATGCATCTCTGCTTAACACCAAATGGAAGCAATTTGATGATGTAACGTGTGGTATTACAGCCGCTTGTGTCCTTCTGTAATGTCTACGGCTCCTGTCCATACGCTTCTCAAAGCACTTTGAAGCCTGGCTGCCTGGCTCCCTGCAGACGTGCAGTAACTGCTGGTCCACTTGAACAAAATGACAGCGAGGTGTTAGAGGAAGATCAAGCTCCCAGAGACTGGAAATCCACCACCCACATGCAGGGGAGGATGAGGGGCTGGTCCTGCAAGTGTAGGCAAAAAGCCAAAATCAAATGTGCTCAGAGCAGGCTAAGCACAGAGCTGGCTGGAATATGGAGCCTCACAGTAGGAGAGAAGGCCTCAGGGCTGGAAGCAGGGAAGTTTGGAGGAATACAACTACCCCTCAGAAAGCCACTCCATACCCTGTCCCTGGAAGTGCAGGGGAGCCACCAGGATCAAACTCCCTCGGGCAGGAGGGCAGGAGCACCACGGACCACTTCTCAGCACTCTCTCGGACGTGGAAGCAGCCTCAGGGCAAATCGTGTCTGACTCTTCAGGTCTAAACCCTTTCTAGATCTGGTATCTAGCATCACATGGTCACATTCCCCTGCTCCCCTAGAGAAGGAGGAAGTTACTGGACACCAGCCTAACCCTGGCACTTCATAAACAGAAGGAGAGCCCTGACTCAAACACTAACAGTAGTGTCCCTTGTGATCCAGGGGCTAAGACACTGCCTTCCAAAGCAGGGGGTGCAGGTTCAGTCCCTGGCTGGGGAGCTAAGATACCACATGCCTCAGGGCCAAAAAGAATAAAAAACACAGAACAGAAGCAATATTGTAACAAACTCAACAAAGGCTCTAAAAACTGTCTGAGGAGGAGACAGATGGGCTCCAGGCTAAGTATTTACAACTGGCCTCCTATTCACACCTCCTAGGGGTGGGAAGAAGATGAGATGTGTATAAGAGACAGCGCCAGGCCTCCCTGTCCATCACCAACTCCCGGAGTTCACTCAGACTCACGTCCATCGAGTCCGTGATGCCATCCAGCCATCTCATCCTCGGTCGTCCCCTTCTCCTCCTGCCCCCAATCCCTCCCAGCATCAGAGTCTTTGCCAATGAGTCAACTCTTCTCATGAGGTGGCCAAAGTAGTGGAGTTTCAGCTTTAGCATCATTCCTTCCAAAGAAATCCCAGGGTTGATCTCCTTCAGAATGGACTGGTTGGATCTCCTTGTAGTCCAAGGGACTCTCAAGAGCCTTCTCCAACACCACACTTCAAAGGCATCAATTCTTCGGCGCTCAGCCTTCACAGTCCAACTCTCACATCCATACATGACCACAGGAAAAACCATAGCCTTGACTAGACGCACCTTAGTCAGCAAAGTAATGTCTCTGCTTTTGAATCTATCTCGGTTGGTCATAACTTTTCTTCCAAGGAATAAGCGTCTTTTAATTTCATGTCTGCAGTCACCATCTGCAGTGATTTTGGAGCCCAAAAAATAAAGTCTAAAACTCCTTAAAAAAACACACACAGAGAATTCTACCCTTTCTTAAGTGCAAGTGACGAAAAGATTTACAGAAAATCCAGTGAAGTTAGTCAGAGGTACCAAATACCCTTGCACATGAATTATTTGAGGTTATTTTGAAAAGGAGAGTCAAGCGAGGCCTCAGACCAGTGCTGGGCATTTTAGGAGGTGGTGTGCACACCCGTGGTTTTGTGGTCTTCAACCGTCCTGCCGGCCCGGATGAGTCTGTGTTGTCGGGGACCATCTGGTGATAATGTGCAGCCTGGCTCAGCAGAAGCCAGCCCAGGAAAGTCTGCACCTCCCAGAGATGCACTCCCTGCCGAAATCCCACTGCTGTGGCTGCTCCTGCCCACCCCCCAAGGCCCTGACCATAGACCCTGACCAGGCGTATCTTCCAACTGATGAGCAATATTCTCCAGCAGGCTTAATGTGTGACTCAGAAGGAAAAGGCAGAGAGGGAAAACTTCCTATGCATCTCTGCTTAACACCAAATGGAAGCAATTTGATGATGTAACGTGTGGTATTACAGCCGCTTGTGTCCTTCTGTAATGTCTACGGCTCCTGTCCATACGCTTCTCAAAGCACTTTGAAGCCTGGCTGCCTGGCTCCCTGCAGACGTGCAGTAAACTGCTGGTCCACTTGAACAAAATGACAGCGAGGTGTTAGAGGAAGATCAAGCTCCCAGAGACTGGAAATCCACCACCCACATGCAGGGGAGGATGAGGGGCTGGTCCTGCAAGTGTAGGCAAAAAGCCAAAATCAAATGTGCTCAGAGCAGGCTAAGCACAGAGCTGGCTGGAATATGGAGCCTCACAGTAGGAGAGAAGGCCTCAGGGCTGGAAGCAGGGAAGTTTGGAGGAATACAACTACCCCTCAGAAAGCCACTCCATACCCTGTCCCTGGAAGTGCAGGGGAGCCACCAGGATCAAACTCCCTCGGGCAGGAGGGCAGGAGCACCACGGACCACTTCTCAGCACTCTCTCGGACGTGGAAGCAGCCTCAGGGCAAATCGTGTCTGACTCTTCAGGTCTAAACCCTTTCTAGATCTGGTATCTAGCATCACATGGTCACATTCCCCTGCTCCCCTAGAGAAGGAGGAAGTTACTGGACACCAGCCTAACCCTGGCACTTCATAAACAGAAGGAGAGCCCTGACTCAAACACTAACAGTAGTGTCCCTTGTGATCCAGGGGCTAAGACACTGCCTTCCAAAGCAGGGGGTGCAGGTTCAGTCCCTGGCTGGGGAGCTAAGATACCACATGCCTCAGGGCCAAAAAGAATAAAAAACACAGAACAGAAGCAATATTGTAACAAACTCAACAAAGGCTCTAAAAACTGTCTGAGGAGGAGACAGATGGGCTCCAGGCTAAGTATTTACAACTGGCCTCCTATTCACACCTCCTAGGGGTGGGAAGAAGATGAGCTCCAGGCCTGACATTCATCACCAGCCCCCCTGTTTATATTTCCTGAAGCAAGAGACAAACGGGCTCCAGGACGACATATTTATGACCAGACTCCCGTCTATATTTCGAGATCTACACCTCGATATAAAAACCAGCAACAGGAATCGGGTAAATAACCAGACATTGGGCATGTTTATGGCAGGGGCAGAGTGAGACTAAATCCTGTTAAAAGATCAGGTATTTCCCATCCTTGGGCCAAGGGAGACATTTCACATGTGCAGAAAGGCTCCTTGGGGGTCAAAACGGAGGGGGCACCGCCCCCTAACATGTGATGTTAAGGACATCACAGACCTCTGGGACAGAATCCATCCTGGAAAAAAGTTCTGCACACAAGCTGGGGAGGGTCCCAGGGCAGGTCAGGTGTGGAAAAAGAAACCAGATAATTGGCTAAAGGTAAACAAAGACCCTGAAGAATTGTCCTGTGCTCACTTCAGCAACACAGAGACTAAAATCTAACATTGGAAGAACCATCCTATATAAATGACAATTGCCTCTGTTCTGTGCCCTTCCTCATGAGGGCGGACGTGCACCCCCTTCCTCTCTGGGTGTGCATCTCTGTCTTGCTTCTGTCTTAACTAAACAGCTTCTCTGTGCCTTCTCCCACTTGTTGTTACGCTTTGTCTCTAGTAGCAAACTTTGTATCTGCATTTACATTTTTGGCTCCTCGAGAAATGAATTTTTCACTGGGGGCAGAGGTCCAGGGGAAAATGGCTTCCAACATCTAGTGCTTGCTGTTCTGGTGGCTAGGATTCCTGGTTTTCATCCAGGCTACCCAGGCTTGATTCCTGGCTAGGAAATCAAGATCTCATTTCGGGCCACCGCTTACTGCTGCCTGGCCACGATCAGGTCCACATTGGAAAAGGAAAAGACACTAACAGGCCAACGTGTACAACAAAACCCCAGCACCTGCCCTCATGAGAGCAACACAGTCCAAGAGGCACAAGGAGGCACAATGAGGAACCCGGAGCCCAGGCCCTAGGCAAACACTACTGCTGCCCTCCCCGCAGTGCTGCCAGGAGGGATTATCGCAGATGACAAGCCCAGGTGAAAAGAACTCACCGCGGATGTCCACTCAGCCTCAGGGCTCCATCTGCTTTTCCGCCACCAGGACTTGTGAGACCTAGCTGTTTCTGCTCTCAACTTGCATTGCCGCCCCCCCGCCACCCCAGGCCTTCAAGCCTTTGATCTACCACAAACCTGTCCACCTGAAAGACAGGATCTTTCCAACCCTGAGGCCTATGTGGGACTCCACTCCCTATCAGATGCACTCTCAACTTCTCTGCTTGGCATGGAGGCCCTCTTATTCCTGGCCTCCTGGCCTCCTGCCCACCTCTGCAGCTTCATCTCCTTCTGCTGGCCACAAAGCTCCCAGAAGAGATGGTCTCTCCTCCCTTCTACCCATTTTATCCTAAAAACTACTCTTCCTCTGTCAAGGCTCCATTTGGCCCATAGGTGGCTGAGACGGCCAAGGGCCACAGTATCACCACTGAAACAATCAATTAAAGGACATACTTCTGCGTGAGAGGTGCCTGAACCCAGCGCTCTGGACGGGGTTGGGGGCGGGGCCATCTGCCTCAATGCCAAACCTGGCAAGGTGCCTGGAAATGTAAATATCCTGCTAACATCTGCTGCTCCTCTCTAGGGCTGGTGGAAGGGTGCATTACTTAATCAAAATAGGGGTCTCTCTTCCGGAAACCCACAAAACTTGGAAAATTCCAGCCCCAAGGCAAACTAGGAGTCCCCTACAGTTTCGTCGGCGCCTCATTCCCTCAATGTCCTAAATCCTCAAAGAAGACGCGCCACTTGCTCCCCGTGGCCCTGCACGACCGCAAGCGCCCACGTCCCCAGCACCTCCAGGGGCGGCCAGAGCCGCACGGCCTTGCTCACGCGCCAATGGGCAGTCCATTTTCAACGAAAAGAACTGAACAGACTCAGAATCCAGAACACCGCTTGGTGCTTCATAGGAGACCCCCGCCCAATGAGAGGCAGGCTAGCAGGGATTCCCTCCTCTCCCCTCAGCGCCTCCATCACCACGGGGACCACGACAGCCCGGCTCGAGGATCCGCACCCCTATCCACAGCCTCCGACCCACGGCCCCCCCTCCACCCGCCCCGCCAGGCCTCCCTTAAACCCCAGAAGCCACCCAGCCCGTGAGCGACGGCCCTGCCTATTATGGCCCCCAAGTCTGAGCTCCCGGGATCCCAGACTGCTAACCTGTCCTGATGCCGCGAGGGTCAGAGTGCGCACTCTTCGCCAACCCCACCTCTCGACCCGCAAACACACACGAGGGGCAGAGCGAGCCAGGCTGCGGACGGGAGCTGGAGAGCGCGGGCGCGGCAGTGCACTCCGCGATGGGCCCAGGCCTCGGGGGCCTCCCGGGGACAGCCAGCCCAGCTTGGGGCGCCGGCCGAGGAAACAGCCCCTCCCCCTTCTCCGCTCTGAGGCCCCGCCCGGCCTCTCTGAGCCCAGAGGCGCAGCCGTCCCGAGGGAAGGGAGGCGCGGGAGGAGACAGGAGGGAGGACACTTACTTAAAAGGCTACATAGTTTCACTCCCCGCCCTTCCTGGAGTGGCGCCGATACCTCCCGGCCCCTCAGTAGAGACCTCAGGGCCCACCACCCCAACGCGGCAGAACTGCTGCACCGCCCAACCCCGTTGGGCGGAGTCGCACCCCAGGACTCTGCTCAGTCCAATGAGAAGCTGTCTTTATTCAGAGTGACGCGTGAGCAGAGCAATCATTGAGCCCGCCCAGCCAGGGGTGGGGCTCAGGCAGCATGCAACACTTCCTATTCAGACTGGACCAGCCCAGAGCCATCGACTGCGCCTGCCTGGAACGGGAGGGGGCGGGGCCGAAAAACACATCAGACACAAGGGGTGGGGTCCAAGCTCTGTTGCTGGAAAGCGGGCTGTGCTAGGATGGGGAGGTACGGCAGCCTTCCCGCCCCGCAGATTGCCCTTTACTACTCGGTTTGGAGGACAGGGGTGTCCAGTCCTTCGAAGCATACTACTTCCGTCGCTGGCTGGGTCTAAGAGTCAGAGCCCCTGGGTTGTAGCCCCATCACTTACGTGGCGTGATCTTGATCCTCCTCCCTCCTTTTAAATCGGAGCCTCAGTTTCCCCTTCTCAAAAATAGAGGAGGGTTGGATCTGCTGAGCGTTAATATTCCAGACTGTAATGAGGTGCTAAGGAGAGGGAGAGGGGACCTGCACGTGACCTCCCCGCGCAGGGCCCCGCCTATCCCTGGTCCAGGGGATGGGAGCGCCCAGCGAGGAAGGGCGGGGTTGGGCGGATCCTAAGAAACCCGACCCCGCTGCCCTTAAGGCGCTCGGAGCGAGCGGCTCAGCGGCCCGCTAGCCCTGGCGACGGCAAGGGAGGAGGATGGGGACCTCAACACGGGCTTTGCAGGTGCTACCGTGGAGGCGAGGGCTGCGCAGAGATTCGGCGTGTGACTAGGAGCGCACCTGGGGAGGATGGATGAGGGAATGGCAAACGGGGTCAGCGGAAGCGCATGTCGTGGACCCTGAGCAGCGGCAGCGCCAAGCTCCTCTCGGGCCATGAGGAGTGCTCGGGCCCTCCGGCCGGGGAACGCCGTCGAGGCTGGCTGCATCCTGCTGCGCTGAGTGGGTGAAGGTGAGAGGGGCGCAGGCGGCCGGGCTGCGCGGGAGAGCAGCGCCATGGCGAAGGAGGAGTGCAAAGCGCTACTGGACGCGCTTAATAAGGCGACCGCATGCTACCACCACCTGGTGCTGACCATCGGCGGCTCCGCAGACTCGCAGAACCTGCGAGAGGAGCTGCAGAAGACGCGCCAGAAGGCGCAAGAGCTAGCGGTGGCCATCCGCGTCCGGCTGACAGCCCCGTTGCGCGACCGGAGCCTGGGCGCCGAGGAGCGCGCCGAATTCGAGCGCCTCTGGGTGGCCTTCTCCGGCTGCCTGGACCTGTTGGAAGCCGACATGCGGCGTGCACTGGCCCTGAGCACTGAGTTTCCGCTGCAGGCGCCGCGCCGGCCGCTGGTGCGCACGGGGGTGGAAGGCGGCGCGACCGGCGTAGCGGCGCGCGCCCTGAGCGCCCGCAGCCTGCGGCACGAGGCGCATCGCGACTTCGACGTGGAAGACCTGCACCAGCTGGAGCGGGAGATCCTTCAGGTGGGCGAAATGATCCAGGATATGGAGATGAAGGTCAACGTGCCCCGCTGGACGGTGCAGGCCCGGCAGGCGGCAGGTGCCGAGCTCCTGTCCAGCGCCAGTGCCGGCGTCTCCTCGGTGGGCGGCGTGTCGGTAGAACAGCGTCCTGGGCCCTGCGACCTGAGCAAGGCCAAGGCTGCCACCATCTTCAGCGCCGTGCTGCTGGCGGCTGTGGCCTTGGCAGTGTGCGTGGCAAAGCTGAGTTGACCCGTACCCGACGGGCTCCCGCCTCCACCAACCCCTCTCCGGAGACACCCCTGGAGAACGTCTGCAACCCCCTGGACTAGGGATGGGAATGGGATCTGGCATGTTTAAGGGGAGCGGTTCTAAAGCACAGTGTGTGTAACGTGTATGTTTGTACGCGTGTTTCAAGCACACATCTGCCTGGGCAGAACGTGGCTTCCCTCTTGCTGGCCCGGGAGGAGTTAATTTTGCGCGGGCCACCAGGGCATTATCGCTAATGTATGCAAGAGCTTTATCCCCTATTAATAGAAAACCGTTCTCAGTGACCTGAGATTCTTCCCAGTTAATACGTTACCGCCTGTGCTGCTGGGGCGTGTTTACACTGAGGCTGAGCTTGGTGCCCCCACCCCTGCGGGTGATTCCCATTCTCGGAGAGAGACAGTTTGGAAAGAGGATGGGGTGAAATGAAGGGTGAGGTGAGGGCGCTGTTTTGTGTTTGTGTGTGTTGGTTTTGTTTCCTGGAACAAGAAAGCAAATGGTAATAAGATGCGAGCAGTTTTTATTACCTTCATCCTTTGGGGCCTAAGCTTAGGAGAATGTGTGTTCTTATAGGGCAGGATTACACACTTCTGCACCTGCTTGCCTACTGAAAATGACTCCCTGGGTGGAACACAAGCTTTGGGAAGGGACGCAGTCTATCCATACAAGCACTTTCTCCTTGACTGGGGCTTATTTTTGTTCCAGAACTAGACTAGAGTTTTTGATCCTCCTTTGCGGAAGGGCTGGGGAATCCTCTTTGGAGCCCTTAATCCTAACTATCCCTTGGAATTTGCTTGCTAGCCAGTAGGAGAGCTGGCTTTGGAGGGAGTTGCGCAACTCCCTGACCTGGACACCCCCTGAAAGGGTCAAGTGACATCACTGGGCTCAGAGGTTTTGAGCCTATCAGCCCTGAGCCTGGGTTAGAACGTAACAGCTTTAACTTCAAAATTAAGGAGCTTTTTAAGAAAAAATCTTCCGTTTAAAAAAATCATATGACCACATTGTGTACTATCAAAGCTGATTTTTTGTAAAAGACATTTGGCCACGAGTTCATACAGTTGCCAATGAATCATTACATGATGTCTTTACTTAAATACTTAGATTGCTAAACATCTCATTTATTTTGAAAATCTGTCTTCTTAAGGCAGGAGATCATAGCATAAACTATTGGAACCACAGGTGTAGATGACAGAAGTTAAGTGGCCCTAGCCTCTTTGTGGCAATAAATAAGGAAATGTGGAAAACACCCTAGGTCCCAGGCTGGAATTTGCCTGAGCGGTGCCACCAACTCTCCACCTGTGGTTCAGAGAGAGCGTTGCTGGGGAAGAAAGGCTGAGAAAACAGATGCATTTAACTCTATAGATAATTCGGAATAAAACCCAGAGACTGATTTGGCTGAAAAGTGAAAAGAATTTTTTTTCTCTCTTTTTTACCCCAGAAGGGAGAAAGAGGACTGGGAGGAGGGAATGGGTAGTGTTTCACAGGGCAGTTTGAAGGGCCAAGGGTCAAAAGTAATTATCAGTCCCAAGAGCTCAGTCCTACAGACCACCGTCCCAGCCTCGCTCACCCAGTCCCACTCCTCAACACACAGATAGTTAAACCACAGGACCTGTTTGTGTGTTTCTGTGATAATGGTTTTAAAAGATTCACAAAATCTTAAGCTGATTAAGAGTTCTGCAACAATAACTAATAAAAGGAACTCCTGCTTCATCCGGTCTGGGTGAATCTGAATTGGGCCATGTCAATTTCTTTTTACACCTGCCTTCCCAGGATACCTTCAGAAATGACATAGGAAGTTTTCTAACTCCCCTCTTTCTCATCCACCTGGGATATAGCTTGGACTCTGTCACCTCATATCTCTCAGGCTGAGGCACATTGTGACCCACTGTTGGGAAATATCCCTAAAAACCAAGCCCTAAATATACTCTTTGATCTATAAAATTGTGACTCTGTGTTCTTATAATGGTGTTTTGGTTCATGATTCATCAGAATCTGTTATAGAAACAAACCCTTAGAAGCTGTGTAGTCATCACTTCTCAGCCTTTTGGCTAAGATCGAGTGTAGAAGTTGTGTAATCCATAGAGGGCAACTGGAACAAGCGAATGTCTTTATTTTCACTCTTTCCATTCACTTGACAGATCCTGGAGTATTTACTTACATGTGCAATCAGATGTGTACCTGGTTCTGAGAATCCACTGCTCACTGAAATCAGTGATAAAGTACTGTACACACACCAAAAAAGCTGAATTAGAATGAAGGTATTTATCCCGTGGCTCTGTTAACCTAAACACCTCTTTGTTAAATATTCATAATATGTGGCATTATTTGGGGTTATAACTTTGCCTAATAGAACTTTTTGTTCTATGATGCGAGCAAAATCACCTTCTGCTTGAGCAATAGGCTGCCCTATAACAATATCTCCCTGATCTCATTTCTCTGTATAATTCAAGAGGTTGTTTTCTGGTAGAAGCCTGATTCACTTTAGAGGTTGGATAGCAAAGTCATTAATTTTCTTAAAACATTTGGTATGATCTTATACTATGATACAAGTGATTAAAAAATTACAGACATTTAATAGAGGGTATATAGGGTACGGTCAGTGTTAGAGTCAACTTTCCTAAATTAAAGGTACAAGTGAAAGGATAGGTCTTCACCTCAAAAATTAAGTGCTATTATATTGATAAATCTATCATATGTTAAATACCTATAAGAGAAAATATACCTGGCTTCTCTTTTGGGAAAATGGCACAGCTTTATCTGATACAGATATGACAAGAACTCGTAATGTCAAGACACTTATCACGGGAACTTTCAACTCTTCATATTAGAAAAAAAGAACAGAACAATGTTTATAGAAGAAAAAATGCCTGGCAAATTCTTTTTTATGTACTCTAAGAATGTATGCTTTTAAAGGGAAAATATTTTTGGCAAGTCAAGTTAGAGCATAAAATTCATGATTTGCCTAAGGTTTACAGTAAGCTACATAAGAGATGCATGATGTCCAATGACTGAAAAGCAGTTTCGGTTGAAAGAGAGTTCTGGGTTTCATGAGAACCCTGATCATGCTGCATTTTTTTCAACATGCACGTTCATACTTTTTTTTTTTTAGCTAGACAGTTGATTTTTAAGATGCAGTTCTCTGTTCTGTAATGAGTGTTTGTTAAGGGTGCAAGCCCCAGAGTGTGAGCCTGTAAGGCAGCCTCAGCAATAGAAGTGCTATAGGACTGACTTCTGTATTCCTTTGGGGAGTGCCTCCTCCTACAAGGCCATACCAGTTGCAGTGGGCAGGGCTCTGCCTTTCTCTCCAAGTACCTCAGACAGGTCACTGACTTCCCTGTGTCTCCCTTCCCTCTTGTGTGAAATCAGAGGGTCCTCACTGGTGAACTCAAAAACATTTAACAGAATGTAGTTAGACAGGGAAGAGTTATTTGGGGCTTTTTTTTGGCTGGGGGGTGGGGGTGGCGAGGGGTTGTTATTGTTGGTTTTCGTGCCCATTGAAGTGGAATCTTACAGTTTGTCTAAACTTAGTCTGGTGGTAAACTTCCATATGAATTTTAAAAATCAGAATGAACTAAGCTTACTGTGATTTTAGTCTATCACAAGTGTGTAAAAATGCTACTTATTTATAGTATTTAGATTAGAATTTTAAAGTCAGACTCTAAATCCAAGAAGGCCTCGTGTTTATTAAACACTTGGTTTTACCCAGCAGCCTAAACTGATTCTGGTAAATTATAGATGTGAAATCCCATAGTTTGTCATGGAGTCTTGGAGAATCCTTTTCTGTAACGGCTCTGTACCCTCAGAACTGTAATGGCATTGCCTACCTGACGCTGGGAAACTAGCACAGCATGGGTTGTTTTGTATGTGGCATCACTAGTTGGAAGTGAAAGGCTTCGGATCTACTGTTTGAATGATGCTTCTAACTAAAATGGTTATTAATAATTTAAAGGGGCTTCCCTTGTGGCTCAGCTGGTAAAGAATCCACCTGCAATGCAGGAAGATAACATGCAGCATCCATAAATTTGTTGAAAAAGGCACCCTCAAATGATTCAGCTGTCAACTATTACGATATTTTAAGTTATTCTTAATCTTCATGTACATTTAAATTGAAGTGAATTTCCTGGTCAACATATTTATTCACAGATTTCATTACATAAAGAGATGTTCAGAAGGATGCCAGGATTATAAATCTCCAGGTGTTTTTCTCCAATACAATCATACTCTTCTTTTCATGGACGACGGAATCCAGGAAGAACACTAGATCTGCATCTGAACACTATTTGGCTGTGGTCAACACAGATCAGAGTCATGTTCAAATACTGTTCCTTTAGCCCTTAAGAACTGACCAAAGGTGCAGGAACTGACTACATGCCCTGCATCCATGAGCACCGGATAGATCTATGTAAAAGCATTCCTCTCTTTTATTTACCTATTTTCATTTCACTCCAAAGAGGATTCTGGGTGTTTTCATTGTAGTACTGTGAGATCTTCAGCATCCTTCTTCTCTGGTGTTTGAATTTAAAATGTTATAACCTTAAGGCTTATATGACAAATGTTAATAAGCCACATGAAAACTCCTGTTGACAAAATAATTTTTAAGAGTCCTTTTAACATGCTGTGGTCAGGAAAGCAATTTTTTAAATATTTATTTGGTTGTACTGGGTCTTGGTTGTGGCATTCAGGATGTGGCATGCAGGATCTTTAATTGCAGCACACAAACTCTTAATTGCAGTATGTGGGATCTAGTTCCTTGACCAGGGATGGAACTTAGGCCCCCTGCATTGGGAGCATGGACTGGACCAAGTCCCCAGAAAGCAAATTTGAATGTCTTTTGTTTGTAGGTATGTGTCAGGCACATAGAGAAGATCTATGAAGAAATATACATAAATGAAAATGTTTGTTAATGTTTGGTGGAACTATAAATGGTATTTTTTCAATATATTTGTATTTAATATTGTTATATTGTTTTTACAATAAAGTTTGAATGCTCTTATGGTTAGTTATTAAAATATAAATTTTAACAGTTAGGGTCTCAATTTTAATGAGAAATGATTTCAGAACACACACCCCTACCTCACCAGGAACCACAAACAGGCAAAACAGAACTTTTAGAATCTTACCCACAGGGAATCAGAAGCATGTTTTTTCTTTAATTAATTTTATTGGAGGATAATTACTTTACAATATTGTGGTGGTTTTTGCCATACATGAGTCAGCCGTGAGGACACACAGAAAATGTATTATCAAGACAATAGCATCAAGGTTAGGAACACTGACTACAGAATCTGGGGTACCCCTGGATTCTGATCCATTCTTATTGAAGGTGTTCATTAATCTCCCGGACCTCAATTTCCATATCCTTACAATGGGAGTAATAATAGGGTATACTTCATAGAGTG
>SJYX01018653.1:0-23317 GCA_006410675.1 Oreotragus oreotragus
ACAGCCGCTGCTCCTTACCTTGGACGAGGGGTATCTCCTTACCGCTGCTGTTCCTGACCTTCAACGTGGTATAGCTCCTCTATGCCCTCCTGTGCCTGCACAGCCTAGGCTGCTTCAGGTCAAATGTTAAGCCCTGCTAAGTTGATTAGTAAGAAAACGTTGATAGAGTAAGAGGCAGGAATACTAGGCATCCTTTTTGAACTTTTCCCTATTGTCTCCCTCTCATGTAAACTAAAGCGCTTCTTATACATACCTCCTATAGTGGATTGAATAGTGGCCCCCCCGAAAACCCATGTCTATGTCCTAATCCCTGGAATCTATGATACTGTTGCATTTAAAGAGTGAATATTACCTTATTTAGAAGAAGAATCTTTGCAGATATAGTTAAGGACCTTGAGATGAGGAAATTATATTGGATTTTCCAAATGGGACCAAAATCTAACAACAAATATCCTTATAAAAGAAAAATGGAGACAGCTTTGAGACACCCAAGGAAAGAGAAGATAATGTGAAGAGCCAGACAAAAGAACAATGTGGCCAAAAGCCAAAGAAGCTAAGTTGGAGGAAGCAAGGAAGAATTCTTCCTTATAGCTTCCAGAGAAATTGTAGCCCTGCTGACACCTTGGTGTTGGATTTTTGGTCTCCAGAACCACAGGAAACTAATACATTTCTTTCGTAGCACTTAATTCGATTTTCATGTAATTTTTTAACATGTCTTGCATTCCCCTAGGCTGCAGGGCACTCAAAAGAAGAGATAGTCTTCTGTTTTCTTTATATAATGTTACAAAAATATCTTGTAGTATACATCATTTTAACATAGTTTAGGGGAAAATTTCATTGTTTTTAGTATTTCTAACTTGTGATGTAAGGAAAGGAAATAAAGATATTTAGATAATAATATTGTACTGAATTTTACATGAAAGAAAAATGAAATGCTCAATAGGCCATAGTTTGGTTCTTGACATCTTTTGTCATCAGAAACACACACATTGAGATATGAGAATAACTGTAGAAAGCGGATTATGGATTACTGAGTGAAACGAGCATAGAAATGAAGCAAGTCTTATTTGTTTCAGTCAAGCTTAGGATAGAGTGAACAGCAGCTAGAATGAATTAATATGCTCAGATGCTCTACCATTTCTTTACGAATTGTGTTTTAAAATAGCAACAGCAATTATAATATTAATTGAGATGTGTTTCTGTGTGGGCCTTCCCTGGTGGCTCAGATGGTAAAGAATCTGTGTGCAATGCAGGAGACCTGGATTCGATGCCTCGGTTGGGAAGAGCCCCTGTAGGAGGGAATGGCACCCCACTCCAGTATTCTGGCCTGGAGAATTCCATGGATAGAGGAGCCTGGCGGGCTACAGTCCATGGGTTGCAAACAGTCGGACACGATGGAACGACTTTCACTTTCTGTGTAGTGCATCCTTTTTCGGATGTTTTTAGGAAGTTGCTTTGTGTTTTCTAAGATCCTTCATAATAATCAGCACTTGGCAAAAAACTCAGTTTTGCTTGGCAAATTTACAGAAAGGAAAACATCTGGGATCAATAAGAGGAATGCCACAGGGGAAAGCCGGCTTCATTTAGCGGCCAGAAGAGGACGTTTGTCTCTGGTGAAAGCTCTAATAGAATCTGGAGCAGACGTGAATCTAAAAGATAATGCAGGTTTGGATTTTTAAATTGTAAATGTCTTTATAATTTGAACTCACTGATATATACATTTCACTCACCCTCCCCCATTTTGATCCTGACTGTTGTATAGAAGCTCACTTTGAAAATTCTTTTTATAATATTTTATGGTTTATCTTAGTTCCCACCAATTGCCAAAATAACCATTGAAACAGCTTTTAATATACCTTCAGGAGCATTCATTTCATTCATTTTTCAATAAAGAAGCTTTATTTAGGCATTTTCCTTGGAGGCTTTAATATCATTGCCTAACTTTATAGGGAATGCCAAATTTTCCTCTTTCCCTGTCCCTTATTTTCTTATTTCTTGATAATATTCCTTTTTACCTTCCAGGTCTTGTTTTTATCTTAAAGTTCCATTTTTAAATTCTAACATTTTTCTCAAGCACACACACACAAAAAACTTATGTAAGAAATTCCAGAGGGAAAAAACTCAGATTGATTGTTCACATGTCTTTTTAAAGAGAAATGTGACAATACAAGATATAAATGGGAAGGTCAGATGATCTTACTCTATTTAATATCTGACCTGAAGCTATTTGGCATGATTGGTTCTTACTTGGCCCCATGATAGCTTGTGTTCTGTTAGTCTTTTGTCACTTGTATCAATAAATATTTTTGATGAGATTAATTTGTTTTAAAAAATGAAGATTATGTTTTTATTGAGATATACTTGATTTATAATATATTAGTTTCAAGTGTACAACATAGTGATTCAAAATTGATAGACTATATTCCACTTAGTTATTATAAAATACTGACTGTATTCCCTGTGCTGTACAATATATCCTTGCGCTTATTTATTTTATATATAGTAGTTTATACCTTTTAATCCCTTACCCTATCTTGCCCCTCTCTTCATCCGTCTCCCCCCTGGTAACCACTAGTTTATTGTCTGTATCCATGAGTCTGTTTTTGTTTTGTTGTATTTACTTGCTTCTTTTATTTTTTAGATTCTATGTGTAAGTGATAACATACAGTATTTACCTTTCTCTGTCCGATTTATTCCACTAAGCATGATGCCCTCCAGGTTCATCAGTGTTTTTATAGAAGGCAAAATTTCATCCTTTTTATGGCCAAGTAGTGCTTATTTGCTTGTTATAAATAATGTTGCTGTGAACATGGGGTGCATGTATCTTTTTGAATTAGTGTTTTTGTTTTCTTCAGACATATACCCAGCAGTGGAATTGCTGAATCGTGTGGAGTTCTGTTTTTTAAGAAACCTCCATACTGTTTTTCTGCAGTGGCTGCACCAATTCACACGCCCACCAACAGCGTGTAAGGGCTCTCTTTTTTACGTATCCTCACCAACATTTGTTACTTGTTGGTATTCTTTTTGTGAACACTATTTGTGTTCTTTTTGAAGATAATCATTCTGACCAAAGTGGGGTCATGTCTCACTGTGGCTTTGACTTGCGTTGTTTTGATGATTCTCAGTGTGGAGCATCTTTTCATGTGCCTGTTGTCCATCTGTCTGTCTTCTTTGGAAAAACGTCTGTGCAGGTCTTCTCCCCACTTTTTGATTGGCCTGTTTGTTTTTTGATGTTGAGGTGTATAAGCTATTTTACCAGTCATATCATTTGCAGATATTTTCTGCCATTCAGTAGATTTTCTTTTCTTTTTGTTAATGATTTCCTTTGCTGTGTAAAAGCTTTTAAGTTCAACTAGATTCCATTTTTTGATTTTGTTTCCTTTGTCTTAGGAGACAGATCCAAAACAATGTTGCTATAATTTACTCAAAAAGCATTTGTCTATGTTTTCTTCCATGAGTTTTATAGCTTCCAGTCATACATTTGGTTCTTTGGTTCATTTTGAGTTTATGTTTATATGTAGTGTGAGAACTATTCTGATTTCATTTTTTTAAACATATAGCTGTTCAGTTTTTCCCAGTACCACTACTGAAGAAACTGTCTTCTCTCCACTGTTTATTCTTGCCTCCTTTGTCATAGATTAACTGACGTAAGTGTGTGGATTTATTTCTGGGCTATCTATTCTGTTTCATTGATCTGTGTGTCTCTTTTTCTGCCCATATGAGATTGTTTTGATTACTGTAGCTTTGTAGTATAATCTGAAGTCAGGGAATGTGATTCCTCCAGTCTGTTCTTTTTTCTCAAGTTTATTTTGCCTAGTTAAGATCTTTTGTGCCATCATACAAGTTTTAAAATTATTCTATCCCTGTGAAAAATTCCATTGGTATTTTGATAGGACTTATCTTGAATCTTAGATCACCATGGGTAGTATGGTCATTTTAACTATTAATTTTTCTAATACAGTATATCTTATCTTTTCAACTGTTTGTATCATCTTCAGTTTTTTCATCACTATTTTATAATTTCCTGAGTATAGGTTTTTTATCTCCTTAAGTAGGTTTATTCCAAGGTATTTATTCTTTTTGATGCAGTTGAAGATGAGAAAGTTCCTTAATTTTGCTTTCTGATCATTTGCTGTTAGTGTGTAGAAATGCAACAGATTTCTGTATATTAATCTTGTATCCTGCACCTTAACTGAATTTATTGATAAGCCTTAGTAGTTTTTCGGTGGTATCTTTAGGATCTTTCTATGTATAGTATCGTGTCATCTGCAAAGAGTGCCAGCTTTACTTCTTCCTTTGCAGTTTGGATTCCTTTTATTTTTTTTTCTTCTCTCATTGCTGTGGCTAGGCCTTCTAATAATAGGTTGAATAAACGTGAGAGTGGGCATTTTTGTCTTGTTCCTAATCTTAAGAGGAAATGCTTTTAGCTTTTCACTGTTGAGTATGTTAGCTGTAGTTTGTCATATATGGCCTTTATTATTTTGTTAAGATATGTTACCCCTATGCCCACTTTTTGGAGAGTTGATCATAAATGGATGTTGAATTTTATCACAAGCTTTTTCTGCATCTGTGTGATCATACGATTTTTATTCTTCCTTTGGTTAATGTGGTATGTCATATGAATCGATTTGCTGACATTGAAAACTCCTTGCATTCCTAGGATAATCCCACTTGATCATGGTGTATGACACTTTTAATGTATGGTTGGATTCTATCTGCTAACATTTCTTTGATTTTTGCACCTATGTTCATCAATGCTATTGACCTGTGATTTTCTTTTGTGTGTGTGATGTCTTTTTCTGACTTTGGTGTCAAGGAGATGCTGGGCGTGTACAATGAATCTGCAAGTGTTTCTTCCTCTGCAATTTTTGGGAATAACTTGAGGACAGGTGTTAATTCTTCCCTAAATGTTTGGTAGAATTCATCTGTGAAGCCATCTGGACTTTGTTGGGAGTTTTAATTACTGATTCAATTTAATTACTGGTAATTGATCTGTTTATATTTTGTATTTCTTCCTGGTCTTAAGAGATTGTATATTTCCAGGAATTTTTTCCTTTTCTTGTAGGTTGTCCTTTTTATTGGCATGTAGTTATTTGTAGTAATCTGTTATGATCCTTTGCATTTCTGTGCTGTTAATTGTAGCATTTTTTGTTTATATTTTATTTTATTTGGGCCTTTTCTTTTTTCCCTGGTATATCTGGCCCCAATGTTTTCAATTTTATCTTTTCAAAGAATCACCTCTTAGTTTCACTGACTTTTTTTTTCTATTTATTTAGCCTCTATTTAGTTTATTTTTGCTCTGAACTTTATGATTTCTTTCCTTCTCCTTTTGCATTTTTTGTTCTTTCTCTTGTCCCTTTAGGGATAAGTTTAGGTTGTTTATTTGAGACTTTTCCTCTATAGAAGTTTAGAACTTGCTATTGCTGTATCCCATAGATTTTGGATCATTATGTCCTCATTCTCATTTGTCTCTAGGTGTTTGTTGTTTTTACTTTGATTTCTTCAGTGATCCATTGGTTGTTGAGTAGTATACTGTTAAGCCGCCATATGCTTGTGTTTTTTCAGTTTTATTCCTGTAGTGATCTCTAGTCTCATAGTGATTTCAGTATGAACGAAAAGATACTCAATATGGTTTTAATGTTCTTATATTTACCGATAATTGTTTAGTTGCCTAGCATGTGACCTCTCCTGGAGAATGTTCCATGTGCACTTGAAAAGAATGTGTATTCTGCTGCTTTGGGATGGAATGTTCTCTATATATATCAGTTTAAGTCCATCTAATATAATGTGTCGTTTATGAGTTTTTCCATATTGGTTTTCTTTCTGGATGATCTGTCCATTGATGAAAGTGGGGTGTCAAAATCCCCTACTGTTATTGTGTTACTGTTGATTTTTCCCTTTATGATTGTTGATATTTTCTTTATATGTTTAGTGATCCTGTATTGGATACAGATATATTTAAAATTGTTATACCTTCTTCTTGGATTGATTCCTTGGTCATTATGTGATGTGCTTATTTGTTTCTTATAACAATTTTTGTTTTTAAGTATTTTATCTGATACAGATATTGTTACCCCAGGTTGCTTTTTGTTTCCATTTGCGAGCCATTCCCTACCTTTCAGTCTGTGTGTGTTTTAGATCTGAAGTGAGTCTCTTGAAGGCAGTATATACATGGGTCTTGTTCTTGTATCGATTCAGTCACTCTTTGTCTTTTGATTGGAGCATTTAGTCCATTTACTTTTAAAGTAATTGTTGATATATATGTTCTTATTTCCATTGTGTTCGTGGTTTGGGAGTTGTTCTTGTAATTCTTTTTTAATTCATTTTTTTTCTTTTGTTTTCTTGTTATTTTATGATTGTCTTTAATGTTATGTTTAGTTTCCATTTCTTTTTTGCATGTCTATTATAGATTTTTCACTTATACATACATTCTTGGTAACCATGAGTGAAAAATCCATAATAGATATGCAAAAAAGAAATTGGAAACTAAACATAATATTAAAGATAATCATAAAAATAGCAAGAAAACAAAAGAAAAAAGAATAAAAGAAAGAATTTATATTCATATGTATATATTATATGATTATTTTAACTTGCTTCTGATCTCTTAGTTTCAAACACATATTTACTGCATATTTACTGCGTATTTACTCTCCACTCCTCCAATAGTGTAAGGAGTTTTCAATATCTGTTTTTAGTATCATATTTTTCATCTATTTTGTGTGTTCCTTAACTACTTATTATGGTTATAGATGATTTTATTTCTTTTGTCTTTTAAACGTCCTATTAATTTTGTACCCAGTCGACTTACTGTCTTTACTGTATATTTGCCTTTACCAATTAACTTTTTCTTTTCATAATAATATTCATGTTTCTAGTTGTGGCCTTTTTTTTTTTTGCTTAGAGAAGTCCCTTTCACATTTCTCATAAAGTTGGTTTGGTGGTGCTGAGTTCTTTTAGTTCTTCCTTGTCTATACAGCTTTTGATATCTTCATCATATTTGAGAAAAACCTTGCTGGGTACAATATTTTTGGTTGTATATTTTTCCCTTTCATCACTTTAAATATATGGTACCACTGCTTTCTGACCTGCAGAGTTCTGTTGTAAAGTTAGCCAAAAGTCTTATGGAAGTTCCCTAGTATGTTATTTGTTGCTTTTCTCTCGCTGCTTTTTATATCCTCTGTCTTTAAATTTTTCCATTTAAATCACAGTGTGTCTTAATGTGGTCCATTTTAAGGTGATCCTGTTTGGGACTATCTTGATCTTGTTTTCTGGGCCTGGATATCTCTTTCTTTTCCTGGGTTAGGGGACCTTTCAGCTAATATGTTTTCAGTCCCTTTCTCTCTTTTGTTCATCTGGGACTCCTGCAATGAAAATATTGGCACACTTGATATTGTTCCAGAGAGCTCTTAAACTGTCCTTAACTTTTTGAATTCCACTGCTGTGTCATCCAGGTTGCTGGTACTTTCTTATATATCATTTAGCGTATTGTTAATTCCTGTTAGTGTATTTGTCATTTCAGTTATTGTATTCTTTGTCTCTGGTTGGTTGGTCTTTGTTTTCTAACTCTGTTAAAAACTTCTAATTTCTGTTTACCCATTCTTCTCCCAAGTTCTTTGACCATCCTTATAGTCATTACCTTGAACTCTTTCTTAGATTTCTTATCTCCACTTCACTTAGTTCTTCTCCTGGGGCTTTATCTTGTTTCTTTCTTTTAAACTCTGTTGCCTCATTTTGCCTAACTCACTAGTTTTATTTCTGTGTATCTGATAGGTTTGCTACATTTCCCAACCTTGGAGAAGTAGCCTCTTACAGGAAATGTCTTATGCTTCTAGGAGCTCACTTCCCTCTGATTACCAGGGCTGTATGTTCTAGGGGTCCCCTCTGTGTGGGCTACGTGTGTCCTTCTTTTGTGTCAGTCTGACTGCTGTGGGTGGTCTGGTAGGCTTGGGCTTGTCCCCAGTTGGGTGGGTTACCCTGCTTTGTCTGGAGGCTGCTGGCCTGGTTGGTGGAGCTGTGTCACAAGGCAGTTGGCTGTTGAGCCCCAGGAGACTCCAGGACTAGTGCTTGTTTACTGAGGGGCAGAGTCTGGATATAGGAGATCCCAGGGCTGTTTCCTGCCTTCCAGTGGATGAAGCTAGTGCTTGGGACCACTGCCAGCCCACTGGTGAGCAGAGCCAGGTCTTGGGGACTGGATGCAGGGCCCACAGGTTCTAGAGCTCGTGTTGGACTGCTGATGATTGGGGCCAATTCTTGATACAGGTGCCTGTGGGCTTCATGGGACCTAAACTTTATGGTGGCCTACTGCTGAGCAGAACTTGGGCCCAGCTGGTCCCAGGGCTGGTGCTGGCCTGCTTGTTGGTAGACTGACTTCTGTCACAGCAGGCTGTGGAGCCGTAATTGTCCAGGGGCTGGCGTCCATCTGCTGGTAGCTGAGTCTGTTCCCCAGGCTAGAGCAGGCTTGCTGATGGACAGGGCCTAGGCCCAGGGGTTTCTGGGGCTGGTCCCCACCCACTGGGTGGAACTGGGCTCCAGGGTCTCTGGCTGCCGGGCCCTGGGTGTCCTGGGGCTAGTGTGTGTGCACTATGGGGAGAGCTGGGTCCTGGGCCTTCTGGTGGACAGGGCCATGTCCAAGGGCAGCTGTGGGCTCAGAGGATGTTAAAGTAGTCTGTTTTCAATATTATTTCCTGTCCAGTACTTAGTGTATACATTTGAATCAATATATATATTCATTCTGTTAGTGCAAATAAACTTAATGAGGATATTACTTGAGTATTGATTTGTAAGTAGCTTCTTTTGTTTTCTCTTTTTTCCTTTTTTAGGTTGGACACCACTTCATAAGGCAGCTAGTAACGGATGGAGTGATATAGAGTTGTTAAAAGATAGTGCTAATGTTAATTGTGAAAATGTAGATGGAATTCTACCCTTACATGATGCTGTTGCAAACAACCATTTAAAGGTATAGTGCATCATATTAGGTTCCTATTTCTTTTTCTTTAAAAAGTGAATGAAAACAGTGAAGGTATTTTAAATTGCTAATTAAAGTGATTCCTTAAGA
Source organism: Oreotragus oreotragus (assembly GCA_006410675.1). Taxonomy (NCBI): domain Eukaryota; kingdom Metazoa; phylum Chordata; class Mammalia; order Artiodactyla; family Bovidae; genus Oreotragus; species Oreotragus oreotragus. Next base: position 9,059 of record SJYX01018653.1, read on the forward strand.
CAAAGAATTTTTAAAACTTCTTAGAGGCACAAGTGTATATGATATTACATATAGTTTAGAAAAGCAATATATTTCCTAATGAATTCTGTTTCCATTGTCTCTTCATTGTGTAATTCATGTAAATCATAATAAAATGAAATGGCTAAGAGTAAACAAAGCCTATCAATGTAATACATTATAATATTAATTGTCTTAAATGATTTGCTGTTGTACATAAAAGAGTATATATAGTGATGATATATATGATAACCAGACAATTTTAAACTCAGAAATTTCTTAGTGAGTTTGAAGTTTCAAAGAAATGGGTAAAAGCTTAAGTTGCTTGTTTCTTTGGGGGTGGTTGTATTTTTTTTCTCATTTTTTAATAAACTACTATGGTGAAAATAACGGGAACATTGCTAGGTTAATTATTCAGTTCAGTTCAGTTCAGTTCAGTTGCTCAGTCGTGTCTGACTCTTTGTGACCCCATGAATCGCAGCATGCCAGGGCTCCCTGTCCATCACCAGCTCCTGGAGTTCACTGAGACTCACGTCCATCCAGTCCGTGATGCCATCCTGCCATCTCATCCTCTGTCGTTCCCTTCTCCTCCTGCCCCCAATCCCTCCCAGCATCAGAGTCTTTTCCAATGAGTCAACTCTTCGCATGAGGTGGCCAAAGTACTGGAGTTTCAGCTTTAGCATCATTCCTTCCAAAGAAATCCCAGGGTTGATCTCCTTCAGAATGGACTGGTTGGATCTCCTTGCAGTCCAAGGGACTCTCAGGAGTCTTCTCCAACACCACAATTCAAAAGCATCAATTCTTTGGCGCTCTGCCTTCTTCACAGTCCAACTCTCACATCCATACACGACCACAGGAAAAACCATAGCCTTGACTAGTCGGCAAAGTAATGTCTCTGCTTTTGAATATGCTGTCTAGGTTGGTCATAACTTTTCTTCCAAAGAGTAAGTGTCTTTTAATTTCATGGCTGCAGTCACCATCTGATTTTGGAGCCAGTGATTTTGGAGCCCAAAAAGATAAAGTCTGACACTGTTTCCACTGTTTCCCCATCTATTTCCCATGAAGTGATGGGACCGGATGCCATGATCTTTGTTTTCTGAATGTTGAGCTTTAAGCCAACTTTTTCATTCTCCTCTTTCACTTTCACCAAGAGGCTTTTTAGTTCCTCTTCACTTTCTGCCATAAGGGTGGTGTCATCTTCATATCTGAGGTTATGGATATTTCTCCCGGCAATCTTGAATAACACTAAATTTCAAATCTAGATGTTAAAATTCTTCAGATTTTTAAACTTATCTTTTTTTTTGACAAAACTTAGGAGAAAATTTGTCTGTAGATAGTGTAGATTTCAGGAATAATTTTTCGCTTTGAAAAGTCATTAAGGAAATTACCAGGAGCAACAACAGTATAAAACCAAGATTCATGTAAAAAAATATTTTGGATCTCTCACTAATACTACTTTATCTGTCTCTAGGTATTTTTTAATAGTCTGATAGTTTTTATTTAATTTTGTGAAAATATATCTCTACTGTTTTCAGCCTGAATATAGTCATGTGAAAGAACAATATTTAATTTGTGACTTGCAGAAATAAAAGGTATAAACTAATAATTAATAATAATACCAAATGGGTAGGCTAAGGTCCAGGGAGGCTTCTTTTGATCTTAAAGATGTTTAAATTAAAAAGGAATTGACAAAATCTTGAGGTTATGTGATTGTGCAGTGGAAGAAAACAAGCAGGAAGAGTCAGTCACTGAAGTGATGAACCTGCTGGTTATTTGCACAGGGAGAAGGTCATTTAAAGTGACAGCACTTAAATAAGGGCAAAAAATTCATAGTAGGAAGATTAAGATTTTAGACTATCCTGAAAAATGCAGTATAGAGTATAAGGACCCCACCCCCAGCATCACCCCTATACTTGGAAATGTGTCAGAAGGCGCTACAGAGCTCGGCGTATGGTATTCAGGGGTAAGATTTATTCTAGCAATATAGTAAGGATGTGTAGTTGGATTATCAGAGGAAAAGGTGGAGGCTGGCGATGTCCGTGTGCAGGCTCTGCTATGCACTCTTCTTCACGAGAGGCCACATACGGTTTGCTTTTCCCTCAGCAGTGAAAGTGTCGTGACATAAGCACAAAGTTTTTGTCTGGGAAAGCTGATTAGAAACTTAATGCTCATGATTTATATTGAGGGCTGGTCATGTAGGCACCCTCTACCTAGCACTTACCAAGATTCCAGACTCCCAGAAGCACACACCACATTGTGTGTGTAGACAGTTTAAGCACAGAGAGTCACAGCAACTAGGGGAAGGTTTATATCAGCACTGGACACTGACTGCCAGCCCAGTTCTCACATGCCAGCTACAGGCCAACCACGAAAGCGGCCTCTCTAGAGGGCAGTCTTAGGCCTGCTGTGTTAACTCCTCTAAGTAGTACTGTATTTAGTTTCTAACTGAAATATATACTGATTGATTTCTGGTTCAGCAGAGACACTATAAAGTATGTTTTATTGGCCTAGCTTTTCTGGCAAAATAGTATGACAGCACATAGAACATCCTTTATCTCACGGTTGACTTTTTGCATCATGGTCTCAGGGAAGTTCTCTTTTTCAAAAATTTGGAAAGGTGCCACAGTTTTGGCCCTAGGTCCTGTATTAATACACTTATATTAAAATCCTGATTTTTCTTTTTTTATATTTATTGCTATCAGCTTGTCTCTTCTAGGCCCTTTCAGAGGGTAAAGACAGAAAAATATGTGAGTATACTAATACATATATACTCATATCTATATCTATGAATTAATCTATCTGTATATTTTAAAATAAACATGAATTAAAACTGTCTTCTCAGACTCTAATCCAGCTTCATAGAGTTCATTCTAGCTTTTATCCATTTTGTTTCTTTATAACTTCTTTTTCTGACATTGCTAAACCTGGTTATTTTTATCAACGTTTTATTTACTTATTTGTCCAACTCACGTATAAATGTAAAGCACTTTTAGAATTGTTAATCCATATCACTGTGTAAAACATGTTTCTCCTCCAGAGCAAGGGCTGGCAAACAACTCCGAGGGCAATTCTGGCCCTTTGCCTGTTTTGGAACAGCTGATAGCTGAAAGTAATTTTTATAGTCTTAAATGACTAGGTGGGGGAAGACAGAGTATTTCATGAAAGTTTCATGGAATTCACATTGTAGTGCACATGAATAAAGTCTTACTGGAATACAGTCATGCTCATTTGATGGAATTCACATTGTAGTGCACATGAATAAAGTCTTACTGGAACACAGTCATGCTCATTTGTTTACGTGTTGTCTGTGACTGCTTTTGTGCTCTGTCAGTAGAGCTGAGTAGTTACGACAGAGAAACCACGGCATACACACACGGAATAATTACTATCTGGCTCTTCCCAGAAAGTTTGGTAATTTCTAAATAAGAATATAGTGATCATGTAGTTCTTCTTGGCTTTAGCTTTACAGTATCCAGCTAAAAACACCATATTCCAAAGTAATTTAGATAAGCTAATTTAAAGACAAGTCTTGTATTTTTAATACTGCTAGTTCATTATAATCTACATTAAATCTTCAAAAAAGTCAGCATCATACTTTAAATTTTTATATAATAAAGTTAACTCTTTCTAATTGTAGCTCAGTCGGTAGACAGTCTGCCTGCAACACAGGAGACCCAGGTTCAATTCCTGGGTTGGGAAGATCCCCTGGAGAAAGAAATGGCAACCCACTCCAGCATTCTACCTGGAGAATCGTATGGACAGAGAAGCCTGGCAGGCTGCAGTCCATGGGGTCACAAGAATCAGACATGACTTAGCAACTAAACCACCACCACCACCATATTAAAATCCTGATTTTTCTTTTTTTAGGTTAACAGTTTTACCTTTTATTTTATCCCTTATCAGTTTTGCTTCACAGGTGCTTTAAGCATTTCTACAATATTATTTTAATATATGACTTCAGGAAATCCTAGGCTTCCCTGATAGCTCAGTTGGTAAGGAATCTGCCTGCAATGCAGGACACCCTGGTTCGATTCCTAGGTCAGGAAGATCCCCTGGAGAAGGTATAGGCCCCCCTGCTCCAGGATTCTTGGGCTTTCCTTGTGGCTCAGCTGGTAAAGAATCCACTTGCAATGCAGGAGACCTGGTTTCGGTCCCTGGGTTGGAAAGATACCCTGGAGAAGGGAACAGCTACCCACTCTGGTATTCTGGCCTGGATAATTCCATGGACTGTATAGTCTGTGGGGTCATGAAGAATCGGGTATGACTGAGTAACTTTCACTTTCTTTTCAGGCAATCCTACATCTTTACATTTTGACTTTGTTATCAATTTGTAGCATATTTTTCTGGCCAGTATTCTGGCCTGGAGAATTCCATGGACAGAGGAGCCGGCAAGCTACATTCCATGGGGTTGCAAAGATTTGGACACGACTGAGTGACTTTCTCTTCATAAGTGAGAATTTTCCTATTTTGAAGACTGTAGCTTCTCTCATAGCAATTTGGTAACTTCAAGGGGTAGAGAAGATGATTACTCAGACGTTGAGGGTCTTCTGTAAAGATAAATGTCAAGAACTGAAAATTAACCACAGGAAATAGCAGAAAGGAACTTGGTTTAGCAGACGAGACACAGAACTGGAGAACTTGAATTCTAGGCGTAGTTCTGCTGCTTGAAAAAAGATAAAGGTAACTTTACCCTTGAAATAAGGAGTTTGATCTAGAGATGCACTGTCCTGTATTATAGCCACTAACCACATAATGACTGTTTAAATTTAAATTACCTAAAATCAATTAAATTTTAAAATTCAGTTCTTCAGTTGCATTAGCCACATTTGAAGTACTCAGTAGCTACATGCGGCAAATGGCTCCCGTATTAGACAATGCAGATTAGAACATTTCCATCATCACAGAGACCTCTGTTGAACAGCTCTGGTCTAGAACAAGGATTGGTAAATATTTCGTGCAAAGGGCTAGATAATCAGTAATTTAGGTTTTCTGGGCCACTCAGCCTCTATTGCAACCACTCACCTGCTATTCTGTTATAAAAGCAACCCTAGACAGTTTGTAAATGAGTGGGTTTTGACTGTACGCCACTAAAACTTCATTTACAAAATCAGGCAGCAGACAGGATTTGGCCCATGGACCATAGTGCGCTATTATTTCTTGTTCTAGAGAATCACTGATGTTCTTGATACCTAGGTGGTGATACAGATAAAGCTTGCTTTTGGATTAACCTTCCGTATCTCTGTTGCCTTCACTTTAAAGGGAAATATTCTATTTGAAATGGAGGTAGGGTTTTTAATGATATTTTACTTTGACACATATATTGGCCAGCATCTTTCCTTATATCTTCATTAACTTTCCTTCCATGTAACAGTTTGTCATTTGTCCTTTTTATTTCTGATTCACTTTCTCCCTTTTGTCCCTTTTTTTTTTTTTTTTTTTTGAGGTAGGATATTGATAGATAATCTAGAAAGATAAGTAAGGGAGCAAGATATATAAATATATGGTATTGTAGACCTGTGTGTGTGCAAAGTCATTTCAGTCGTGTCCAACTCTTTGTGACCCTATGGACTGTAGCCTGTCCTGCTTCCCTGTCCATGGGATTCTCCAGAAAAGAGTCCTGGAGTGGGTTGCCGTTTCCTTCTCCAGGGGATCTTCCCGTCCCAGGTCTCCTACATTGCAGGCAAATTCTTTACCACTTGTGCCACCTGGGAAGCCCAATTATAAAACTAATAAGTATCAATCTATAATATTCTGTGACTTTCTCTCTTGCATGACTATATACAGAGTTGAGTTCATCATCTTATTTTATTTTTCAACTTGCATATTTAAAAAAAAAAAACTTAGTTTCTGTTGTAAGTTATCTTCCAAGGTGGTTTTCTATTCTACCTTATAAACTGTGGAGTATTAAAGATAAGGAAAAGGAGAACAAGAGGAAAAGATTTTTTTTTAAAGCTAAAATATGGATGGGAATAGACACTCACTTTTGTACAAGATAGGATAGCAGGGATAAGCTGTCCCCTCCCACCTTAAAAGCTAGAAAAGTGAGCAAAATATGTAAAATAACAGTTTTGAGATATTAGACAACATGCAGGAGAGAACAGAAGCAAATGAGATGAGCCTTGTGGATTGCCCCACCTTATGGGCTAGAGGGAGTTTCTAGGCAGTAGTGTCGGGAGGACGAGAACAAATAGCCTTATGATCTCAGAGAGCTGAGAAGACAGAATTTGGAGTTTCAAAGGCTCCAACAGCCAAAATTCTGAGAGCAAGATACCAGACAGAATGTATCTGCATAGAGAGACCTCTCCAGCGATTTAAAGGGGGAACTTGCTCAGTTCTTTGGCGGATCTACAAATGTGTGTAAGGAAACTACGTAAAGTTAGGCAAAATGCTGCAGGGAGGACTGGCAGAACCGTTGCTGGGGCTTACACACAGCTGATTAGGGGACTGTTTTCCCTTAAGCCCCACCATGTGCCAAATACTTTATACATGGGTTCACATTTAAGCCTCATGGGTGAGAAAAATGAGATTCAAATGGTAAGTAACTTGCCCAAGGACATAGCTAGTAAGTAGCAGGAGTGAGTTTTGTATGCTTGACTTTAAAACAAATATATTTTCCTTCATGCTGGGCTAATTCTAGGCTGATAGAACAAATGAGGAACTGTCATAATTTCTACTGGTGCATTTGCTTCTAAATTTTTATGCTTCTCCATGCCTGAACACAAGTGGAAAGAGAAAAGCTATTAGAACATAACATATCTTTAACAAATACTGACCATCTTTTCCTGATCAAAAGGTTTTTCAGTGATTTAAGTTGCTTGTATTATGCAGATGGAATCATTGACTGTTTTTTACTAAATTAACTTTTACTATCAATAATAAGTGACAGTCTTTAACTTCGATGAATTACAAATTTAATTCTAATACACAAGTTTGAGTTATTCAGGATAGCATTATTTATAAATATCAGAAACTTTTGTCCCCAGAATGTCACAGCATTTATCTTTGACCTCAGTTTTCTCCTCTGTAAAGAGGGGATTCGGGTAGATTATTTCTGTTTCTTTTTATCTTGTTAAGATTCTGTGAATGCAAGTCATTTATTTAGGAAACATATTTGCATAGAGAGTATTAGAATGGACATTAGGTTCCCAAGCTAACTTATGAAAACTCCTAAACAAGTAACATATCTGAAGTATTATAGCTCAAGTAAAACTTTATTCAACTTTGTCTAATGGCAGTTTATAATACAGTGTATAGTATAGTATAATACAGTATGATATAACCCTGAAATGATCCTTGCTCCCTCTGTACTCTATCTTCCAGCAGCTTAGGGGAGGGCAAAAGGCTGTGTAACACAGATAGAGTAAATCCTTCTGCACATCAGTCTAAGTCTGCTCTTAGGCAATGAAGGCAGCATATCTGGTACTGTCATATCACTGTATTGATTCTCCTGTGAAGACAGGTCAGGCCAAACAATGATTCAGTTTACAATTGTCATATCAAATTTAATCGAAATTTTCTTGGTCAGAATTTGAGAAATTTTTTGATAACTTTTAATATTTGATAGTGTTATCCTATAATGAAAGCAGAAATGATTGATTTTCGGTGTCTGTAGAGATAACTTTGGAAAAATACCTTCTAGGCAGCTGAGATGCTACTACAACATGGAGCAAACCCTAATCAAAAGGATGAAAAGCAGAAGACTCCTTTGGATGAAGCAGATGATGAAAATATGAAAGAGCGGCTGAAATCTTATGGTGCTGTTGAGACTGACAACAGAGATGAGAGTGGTGCTGTAGCCACTGGTATGTATAGCAGTGCTTCTTGCTAGTTTATACAGGTGTATACCTCTGCTTAGAAAAACAAATTCTTCAGATTTGTGTAAATTGTTTCATAACTAGGGATGATTTTTTGTCTGTTTTTTAAACTCTTGAAAAGCATAATTTATTTTTAAAAACAGCATTTCAAAACTTGGTTTAATTTAGAGATTATATGGTTCTATTGTATTAGAATTATATGTGGAAACAAAACACATTCATTAAAGAAACATTCATCCCTTATAACACTGGATCTGAGATAGAACTATTACTGAAACTATGCAAATTGGTTTACTTTATAGTGGGTCTGGAAAAGAATGACATTATACTAAAGTCTTTGCGACTAAGATTCCATTACTTCAAAATGTATAATGATTCATGCAAAAGTTGGACTCATGCCAGCTTTTCAAGACTGATATTCTAATGCTAGAATATGAATTTGTTAAGCAAATATACTATACTTATATATGTGTGAGAGTGTGTGTGTAATATATATTATAGTGGAAAGAATATTTCAAGGAAATACATAGTCAGGGAAATTTTTATGAACCATTTTTAGCAGTACTTTGCACTTAACTAATACAATGAGTTATCTATAAGAAATAAGCATTTAGTCCTGCCGTTTTAGCAATGTAGGTGAACCTAGAGAATGTCATGTTAAATGAAATAAGCATAGAAAGATACAGAAAGGCAAACTCTTTGTGGTGTCACTTATATGTGGAACCTTAAAACGTCAAGCTTGAAAGAACCAGATAGATGGTTGAGTGGGGGTTGCCAAGGGCTTGGGGGAGGAAGTGGTGGAGGAGATGGAGAAATGTTGATCAGAGAGTACAAACTTTCACTTAGAAGATGAACTGGTTCTGTGAGTCTTCTGATGTATAAGACAATGATTACAGTTTTTAATAATAAATTGTATACTTGCAGTTTGCCAAGGAAGTAACTTTTAAATGTTCTCACCAACACACACACACACACACAAGGTAACAATGTGAGGTGACGGGTGTGTTTGTGTTTTTTTAAAGAAGCATTTAGTGAGCACTGACTTAGAAAACATACATTTGTTGAGCACATGCTATACAGATCAGGCCAGGAGGAGCTTCCAGGCTTGTGGAGAGATAAATCAGAAAACAGGCAGTTAAAAACAATTTTGGAAGTGTTGAGGAGAGGGAATTTATCTTCCTTTTCCATCATGTGTGAACCTTGAGTCATGGAAGAAGAAAGCCAGGAGCTTATCTGTGTTGTCTATGAGGGAGATTATTGGGAGGAGAACCACTGTGACTTGCTTTTCCCCTGGCCTGCCACTCTCCTTACCAACTGATAGGATTGGTGGGAGGCAAGGACAGCCATCGGGCCTATTTTACTGGTGCGCTAGATCACATGTAGGTCAAAGTCAGGAGACTGACACAGAGATCCTCATTTCTTTGTCTGCTCCCATATGCTAAGCCCATAGGGTGTGAGACTTTTCTTATAGCCCCAGGCATGTCTTTTTCTCTCTTCACAGCCGTATTTGGAGCTACTGTGCACTCTGTTATAAAGTACTAGATCTAGATCATTGGAGAAGGCAATGGCACCCCACTCCAGTACTCTCGCCTGGCAAATCCCATGGACGGAGGAGCCTGGTGGGCTGCAGTCCATGGGGTCGCAAGGAGTCGGACACGACTGCGTGACTTCACTTTCACTTTTCACTTCCATGCATTGGAGAAGGAAATGGCAACCCACTCCAGTGTTCTTGCTTGGAGAATCCCAGGGACAGGGAACCTGGTGGACTGCTATCTCTGGGGTCACACAGTGTCAGACACCACTGAAGCGATTTAGCAGCAACAGCAGATCTATTCCCACTTTTCTGTTGTTCCTTGTATATACCTTTCCTTGGACACGTAACCCAACAGAATGAGGGATATAGGATAACCATATGTGGAGAAAGGGAATCCAGAATGGGAGAAGGTTCAGAGAGAATTTTATAGACAGTGAGTTACGGTCATAGTAGAGCATGGACTGGAAGTCAGATCTGGTTTCAGTACTAGCTGTGTAACACATCAGGCAACTTCTTGAATCCCTCTAAGCTTCACGTTCCTCTTCTGTAAAATAGATATAATTAACTACCTACCCCTCAGGGCTCATATGAAGGTTAAAAAAGATGATTCATGGAAAGAGTTGGATTTCCAGCATGTGATACGTATTCAGCAGCTTTGCTAAAATTAGTCAATTGATAATAAATAATGAGGTGCTAATCAACATTAAGATATCATGGTAATTATAAACTTAATTTATCCTTCCTATTCCTGTCACCATTACTATTGATAAAATTAGGCAAAATTTTTGCACATTCTTAATATATTTTCTGATTTTATGATTTAAAGTAAAAATTCCTGACGTCCGGGCAAGAAGACGTAAACAGTGCATTTGTGATGATTCCAAAACTGTTGATACACCTTCTATCTCACACCAAGAAAAAACAGAAGAAAACCTTTCCATGGTGAGTGAAGTTGAAATGCTTTTGTTCTTTAGCCTAGAAAATGCCATTCTTTGCGCCAGCCAGCCATTGGCTATTGGCAGCATTCTTTCCATTTTTAAGGACATGCAGGTTAAAAATGGTTTTTTTGGTCATAAGATAATAATACAGCATAATTGAGAAGAATGAATGTTTTGCCAAAAGTTTTACTTTTGTTTTAGGTTTGAAGGACTCGTCAGCCAAAGAAACCACTCGTTACACACATAAACAGTTTCAGTTTTTTATAGATTATTTGACTTAATTTCAATATACAAGCATTAAAAGAAAATAAATAGAAACAATAGTATAGTATAGTGAAGTCGCTCAGTCGTGTCCGACTCTTTGAGACCCTGTGGACTGTAGCCTACCAGGCTTCTCCGTCCATGGGATTCTCCAGGCAAGAATACTGGAGTGGGTTACCATTTCCTTCTCCAGGGGCTCTTCCTGACCCAGGGATCGAACCCAGGTCTCCCACATTGGAGGCAGACGCTTTAACCTCTGAGCCACCAGGGAAAGAGAGAAATAACAGCATGTATATGCATCACCAGTTGGGCCAGCCTACATCCAGCCTTGAACAGCAGTGGGAAGTCCCTCATTAACAGCAATTTGGAGTCACAACCGGGACAGGTTCTGCGCAGTGCATCTGCCCTGTGGGCGACTTCAGATTGCAGTTTCAGGGACTCCTGCTTGTAATCCCAGGCCACAGACTGATGTGAACATCAGTTTGCATGCAAAAATGCCGCACTGGTTTCACTTTATAGCTTCTTCCAGTGCTGTTTCACCTGTGAGTCAGTCACAGAATTTCCTTAGATCCTAGGATTGACCAGACCTCCAGGGGCTCAAGAATTCCAAAACCCACTCCCTTTCTTATGTAAAGTGACTCCTGACTTGCTGTGCTTGAGGGCAGGCACTGAATTCTGATTCTAGACAGTGCCCAGAAAGGTGGTCAGAGAGGCCTGCTGTCCTGTTTCTGAAGCCAAAATAAGACTTCTATTTTAATTTCCCTAACAAGGAACCGTTCAACTTCAGCTTCTTCAGCATTACTGGTTGGGGCATAGACTTGGATAACTGTGATATTGAATGGTTTGCTTTGGAAACGAACAGAGATCATTCTGTCGTTTTTGAGATTGCATCCAAGTACTGCATTTCGGACTCTTTTGTTGACCACGATGGCTACTCCATTTCTTCTGAGGGATTCCTGCCCGCAGTAGTAGATATAATGGTCATCTGAGTTAAATTCACCCATTCCAGTCCATTTTAGTTCGCTGATTCCTAGAATGTCGACGCTCACCCTTGCCATCTCTTGTTTGACCACTTCCAATTTGCCATGATTCATGGACCTGACATTCCAGGTTCCTATGCAATATTGCTCTTTACAGCATCGGATCTTGCTTCTGGAGTCAGAGGCAGTTGCATGCACAACTGGGTATTGTTTTTGCTTTGGCTCCATCCCTTCATTCTTTCTGGAGTTATTTCTCCACTAATCTCCAGTAGCATATTGGGCACCTACTGACCTGGAAAGTTCCTCTTTCAGTATCCTATCATTTTGCCTTTTCATACTGTTGATGGGGTTCTCAAGGCAAGAATACTGAAGTGGCTTGCCATTCCCTTCTCCAGTGGACCATGTTCTGTCAGTCTTCCAATTTGCCTTGATTCATGGACCTGACATTCCAAGTTCCTATGCAATATTGCTCTTTACAGCATCGGCTCTTGCTTCTATCACCAGTCACATGCACAACTGGGTATTGGGTATTGTTTTTGCTTTAGCTCCATCCCTTCATTCTTTCTGGAGTTATTTCTCCACTGATTTCCAGTAGCATATTGGGCACCTAATGACCTGGGGAGTTCCTCTTTTGGTACCCTATCATTTTGCCTTTTCATACTGCTCATTGTGTTTTCAAGGCAAGGATATTGAAGTGGCTTGCCATTCCCTTCTCCAGTGGACCACGTTCTGTCAGACCTCTCCACCATGACCCGCCTGTCTTGGGTTGCCCCACAGGCATGGCTTGGTTTCATTGAGTTAGACAAGGCTGTGGTCCTAGTATGATTAGATTGACTAGTTTTCTGTGAGTATGGTTTTAGTGTGTCTGCTCTCTGATGCCCTCTTGCAACACCTACTATCTTACCTGGATTTCTCTTACCTTGGGCTTGGGGTATCTCTTCAGGGCTGCTCCAGCAAAGCACAGCCACTGCTACTTACCGTGGATGAGGGGTATCTCCTTACCACTGTCATTCCTGACCTAGTATTTAGTATATCACTCTTTTTAAAGCATGATAAGTGGAATAGACCTCGGTTCTGTTTTAACATTGTGGTATCTATAAAGAAAGGTTTTTCTAAATAAAAGTATAAACAGGTTTTGGGGGTAGTAATCCTATTTAGATTAGCACTGTCCAATAGAATCCACCCCTCTAAACACATGTACAGCCTTATACTCACACATATATATGTGTTTCTCTGACCAGTAAACTCATCCATTTTTCAGTTTCATTGCAATTTTTACTTGCTCTGTGTATAGTAGCCCTATCCAGTAGAACTTTCTGTGACAAAGGGAATATTCTAGGTACTGTAACATACAGTAGACACTAGCTACATGTGGTTGTTGAGCACCAGAAATGCAGTTAGTGCAAATGAGGAACTGAATGTTAATCTTACTAATCTTAATATGAATAACTACATGAGGCAAACATTGGATAGCTCACTTTTAGACTATTCAAAAGAAGAAATGTTTCAATGACCTTAAATATTTCCCTTCACAAGGAAATGTTAATTATTAATCATTAACTATTCATGACATCAGTCAGAAAGGTGTAAATAGTGTATGAATTACTTCCTACCCTTGAAAATAATCAAACTGCATTACTTTAAAATTATTTAGAATTCATAACTTTCACTATTTAATAACTGTTTTCCTCTATTTCAAGAAAATGATAATTCCTTATCTTGGGTTTTACTTGATGGTTTTAATAACATTTTTATATCCACATTTTCATATGATATTCACAAAGCCTAGGAATATAGATAAATAAAATATTTTCTTGATTCTACAGATGAAGAAATTGAGAACCAGGAAGAGTGTTTCAGTAAAATAGGACTTCAATTTGGAAAGCTACAATCACAGTCTAGGGCCCCTAATTTCTAAACCACAGACTTTTTTTTCTATTACAATCTAAGTTAAATAGTGAGTATGTCAGTAAAACTCCATTTAAAATTCATGAGGACATTTTTGTTATTAAATTCCCAACAAAGATAGTTGATTTACCACATTAATCAGTAATTACAAAACTGAGCTTCTCAAAGAATAAAAAAGGAAAGAGAATGGGAATCAGAATGAGAGAGTAATTTTTAATCATTTTAGCAGATTTTTTTTTTCTAAAATCATGAATGAGATTGTTTAGACAAAGCAGAACAGTACACTAATATCTCTGTTATTTGATATTGGAGGTACTGTATTTTTAAAGTACAGTTTCAGATTGGCAGTAAGAATGCTACAGAAAGAACTTATGTTTTGCAGTTGAGAGTTTACAAGCGTTTTCAGTTCAGTTCAGTTGCTCAGTCGTGTCCTACTCTTTGGGACCTCATGAACTGCAACACGCCAGGTCTCCCTGTTCATCACCATCTCCCGGAGTTCACTCAGACTCACGTCCATTGAGTCCGTGATGCCATTCAGCCATCTCATCCTCGGTCGTCCCCTTCTCCTCCTGCCCCCAATCCCTCCCAGCATCAGAGTCTTTTCCAATGAGTCAACTCTTCGCATGAGGTGGCCAAAGTACTGGAGTTTCAGCTTTAGTATCATTCCTTCCAAAGAAATCCCAGGGCTGATCTCCTTCAGAATGGACTGGTTGGATCTCCTTGCAGTCCAAGGGACTCTCAAGAGTCTTCTCCAACACCACAGTTCAAAAGCATCAATTCTTCGGCACTCAGCCTTCTTCACAGTCCAACTCTCACATCCATACATG
>SJYX01018653.1:24361-57885 GCA_006410675.1 Oreotragus oreotragus
GGAATTCCATCACCTCCACTAGCTTTGTTCTTAGTGATGCTTTCTAAGGCCCACTTGACTTCACATTCCAAGATGTCTGGCTCTAGATTAGTGATCACATCCTCATGATTATCTGGGTCGTGAAGATCTTTTCTGTACAGTTCTTCTGTGTATTCTTGCCACCTCTTCTTAATATCTTCTGCTTCTGTTAGGTCCATACCATTTCTATCCTTTATCGAGCCCATCTTTGCATGAAATGTTCCCTTGGTATCTCCAATTCTCTTGAAGAGATCTCTAGTCTTTCCCATTCTGTTGTTTTCCTCTATCTCTTTGCATTGATTGCTGAAGAAGGCTTTCTTATCTCTTCTTGCTATTCTTTGGAACTCTGCATTCAGATGCTTATATCTTTTCTTTTCTCCTTTGCTTTTTGCCTCTCTTCTTTTCAGTGCTATTTGTAAGGCTTCTCCAGACAGCCATTTTGCTTTTTTGCATTTCTTTTCCATGGGGATGGTCTTGATCCCTGTCTCCTGTACAATGTCATGAACCTCATTCCATAGTTTAGATATGATTTAGTACTAGATAGTGTTGCCTGCTGGGTTCATGTTCTTGGGGGATGTGGAGGGTAGAAAAGTGTTGAGTAGGTCACAAGTATGTGTTTGACCAATTTGAATTCCATGTGGATGACACACTACATAAATCTAATTTTCTTTTATTTATACAAATGTTTCTTTCACTAACAATTATAAAGCTTTGCATTAGTATTCACCTATGGAGTATTCCTCAAGGAAGTTGCTTACCCAAAATGTGGTGCCATGGTCTCTCTAGATAGACCAAAGAGACAGATGTATCCTTGTGCCCGCCTTCTGCTCCTGGAAGACTTTTTAGAATGTTAGAATGCTCAGTTATTTCAGTCATGTCCAACTCTTTGTGACCCCATGAACTGTAGCACACCAGGCTCCTCTGTCCTTGGGATTTCCGAGGCAAGAATACTGGAGTGGGTTGCCATTTCCTCTTCCAGGGGATCTTCCCAATCCAGGGATCAAACCCACCTCTCTGGTGTCTCCTGAATTGGCAAGTGGATTCTTTACCCACCGAGCCACCTGGGAAGACTTTTGAAGGTGAGGTTAATTACTTACTTTTAATATAGGAATAGCATATGAATATAATGGACATTTTAGAAAAGTACTGTTTTCTACAATTACTGATAGAAAATTCTGGAAGGACACGTGGATAAGCTACAAAACTGTGGAGATGCAATTTCCAAAGTAGTTTAATTAATTAGACCCTAAACTCCATCTTTAGAAGTACAAAAATATATCTGCTAAAATGTTTGGATAAGGCATGATTACAAACAAGGTACGAACAATAAATGTAGCCTAAGTCACTGGCATTAGTTTTGTAACTATTCTTTCTCTACTTTTGCCTGAAATTCTTAGGAAATGCCACAAATGTATAGTCTGAATGTTCAATGTCTTTGGGGACTGATAAGAGTTTCATGACACTTATTGTTCTGTAAAATGAAGATTCTAATACATTCCTACATGCTTTCTATGGGGACTAAATGCTAAACATGTTGTAGGTTCTTATTAGTGGTCAGTTATAAGAGTAGCTCTACAGAAGTAGGTCTCATGAAGAGAACCTCAGTAGTAAAAATTTTATATAGCATAGCATATAAACTAGGGCACTGACTTAGTACAGTTTTTGGAGGCATGCTTTGCTGAATGTTTAAATACTTTTTATCATATGTTTCATTGAAATCATTCCACAGGATTTCACTTACTGCCATTAGTGTGCCAACAGATTTATTTTGTTCATTTTTATAATTGCTTGTGGAATCATTGTTTGGGTTAGACTTCTATGCTCTCTTTAATCTTCAGCCCAAATAATTGTGCTCCTTTGTAAAATCCAGAAGCACTGAAAAAAAAAAATGCTGGAAAACAAGTTCCAGTAAGCTACATAGAAAGTCCCATGTAGATATGGTATAAGACAAAATACTTTTTAGTCTTACGTTTACTGTTCAATGTGACTCTCGTGGCTGTTTTTATTTTTACTTTTCCTTTTTGTTTTTTTTTTTCATTATGTGGCAGTACAGTGTAGAATCAGTCAAGTTCAGGTTCTAGTCCCTGGCTCCTTGTACCTCATTAGATTTATGACCTTGGCAAGTTGCATAATCTTCCTTGGACCTCAATTTCCTCATCTATAAAATGAAGAGAATAATAATACCTATCTCATAATATTGTTGTAAAGACAAATGAATATATGCACATGAATATCTTAGCATAGAACCTGTCATTGGATAAATGGTAGTTGTTTTAACTTAATGGAAAGCAAACGGTGAAGTTTGTATGTTGTGATTTGCTTTTGTACAGTATTTCAAGGAGTAATCCCTTTCACTCAGTCAGCTTTCAGTGGTTACTTGCAATACTTAAAAAAATTTGTTAAGTGCCACAGAAGTATAGAAAGATGAGTAAGGCTTTCTGTTTCCTCTGCCTAAAAGTTCTTCCTCCAGATGGTTGCCTATCTAGCTTTCTCACATCTCAAATACTTTATCAACGTTTGCTTTATTGAGATTTGTTTTGATTACTGTGTTTAAAATATCAGCATTCTGTTCTAATTTCCTGCTTTATTTTTCTTTAGAAGATTTATCACCATTTAACATGCACAGATTTTATTTATTTATTGTATGTTTCTCCCCTCAGAAACAAGGTTTATCTTAGGTTTTGCATAGCTGTATTCCCAAAGAATTTCCCTGGTGGCTCAGATGGTAAATAATCCACCTTCAATGCAGGAGACTTGGGTTCAATCCCTTGGTTGGGAAGATCCTCTGAAGAAGGGTATGGCAACCCACTCCAGTATTCTTGCTTGGAGAATCTCCATGGACAGAGGAGCCATAAGGCTGCAAAGAGTCAGATCTGACTGGGTGACTATGCATAACCAAGACCTAGATCACTGCCCATATGAGTCATATGTCCTCACCCTTCTTTCTATGTATGGCCTACTGACTTTATTCATCTCCAATGTTTTAGCTTAGATTAGGCTTGGCTTAATAGATCACTGTACTATGGAACAAAAGTATTAATAATACTAAAATGCTTACAGAATTCTGCACCAACAGCTACATTATTGTATTCAAGCCTTACATATAAAATATTAATCCTTTGCTTTATCAAAAACATTTCAACATTTTATTATCTTAATAAAGGAACAGAGTTGTACCTGAGAATAATATTGGGCTTTCTTGGCATAATAGTGCCAAATTATAATGATATAAATGCACAACTTTGTTATTATAACTAAATAGTATAGAATTCCTCCAATTTCTAAGAGAGAAAAAAGTATTTGTAGTGATAACTGTGCTTGATGTTTTTCTATTACCTTTCCTCTTTTATTTGTTGTAATTTGCTGTTTTAATCACCATAGGCCAGAAACGTGTGCTGTCCTGGCACACTGTGTACCACCCAACTCTTCCTTAAAGACTGATAACACCACAGCCAAATATGAGAACTTCTATTCTTCTGTAAGTCTTTTTCCAACTTAAAAGCCTTTTCTTTCTCTGTCTTCTTGCCAATGATCAATTATGTGCTTGCTAAAAAGCCAGGTGGCTATCATTTATATTTTGAACTATCTTGAAGGGAGCCTTGAAGGGAGCCAATATGGTCTTTGGCAGAAAGTAAGAGTAGACTGAAGACCCACTGAATCGCCAAAATTTCCTGAGTTACTTTTAGTTACTTGTTTTGGAAAGTTAATCATTCTAATAATTACCGAGGCATAATTATATTTGAACCTAAAACTGAAAGAATATTTAAGAAAATATTAAAATGGCATTGCCAGTTATCATTATTAATCTTTAGACATAGATTTAGTTTTGTATCACATATATACAGATAATGAACTATAAATTGTTTACATGGGTTATAGTGAAATGATGACTGAAATAAATAGTATCTTTGGTTTTGAGAAATTCAATTTTTTTTCTGTCAATAAATGGCTCTTGTGGTCATGTGTGGTGATCTTTTCCCAGTAGCACGTCCTCTTGTGGAGTCATTCAGAATGGTCTGTTTTCTATCATCAACAACTACATCAAGATCATATCAAAATCTGGCTTACAAAGGTAAATGCATTTTCAAGGCACAAATACCTTCTCACCTGATAGATGCTCTGATTACATCATTTTATAGTTCATCTAAACTTCTCTCAGAATATTCAAGGAAGCCTGTAGAGTTAGAACATGTGATTTCTTTTTAAGAACTCTTTTGTCATGCTTTCTACCCAGAATTTTTCTGCATTACACTATTTAGCTAGCCTAAAATATTACACTATTTTCTTGTCACAAGTGCCATGAATGTGTTTTAGTGTGAAAGTGCTGCATGTAGAATATTTAGAACATTCACTTTTTAGAATCAGTGTTAGGTAGATAATTAAATGGAGAAACAAAATTGTTCTGTATATATGTAAACCAATTTAGATGTGAAATTTTCATTCTTGAGGATACTGTCTGCTGTTTTCTTAAAAAAAAAAATTCTATCCTTCAGTAGCTTTCAAATAATTCTCAAATAATAGCAGAATAAAGACAACTTTCTCCCCACTTTCTTTGACTTGATAAATGTAGTGCAATCCATTTGTGTCTAAACCTTTACTTTTCATACCACATGTAAAACATGTTACCTTCTATCTTTTGTTTTTTGAATCACAAATTGGGATCATTGGTTGAATTAATTTCCTTTCAAATATCATTAATCTACACAAAAAAAGAGTTGAGTGTGGCTGCTGCTGCTGGTGCTGTTAAGTCGCTTCAGTCATGTCCAACTCTGTGTGACCCCATAGACAGTAGCCTACCAGGCTCCTCGTCCCTGAGATTCTCCAGGCAAAAACACTGGAGTGGGTTGCCATTTCCTTCTCCAACGCATGAAAGTGAAAAGTTAAAGTGAAGTTGCTCACTCATGTCTGACTCTTTGCGACCCCATGGACTCCAGCCTACCAGGCTCCTCCATCCATANGCTCCTCGTCCCTGAGATTCTCCAGGCAAAAACACTGGAGTGGGTTGCCATTTCCTTCTCCAACGCATGAAAGTGAAAAGTTAAAGTGAAGTTGCTCACTCATGTCTGACTCTTTGCGACCCCATGGACTCCAGCCTACCAGGCTCCTCCATCCATAGGATTTTCCAGGCAAGAGTACTGGAGTGGGGTGCCATTGCAGCTTATCAACTTTATACCAGCATGACTGTACTTATTTATTCACTCACAAAGCTCTATAAGGACACTTGTCTACTGTTACTTCAAAAATGGAGCAAAGAACAGTTCCAAATACACACATCACCAGAAGTTTTGAGAACATAATGAGGGGAGGTCCTTACTTGTCTTTAACAAAGAACCACTGAACTGAATATACTTTGTTTACAAGAGCATGCTTACAAGAGCAGGAGACTATGAGTGATTATCAGCATATAAGTACACAGGTAACACCTGCATTGCAGGAGACACAGGTTCGATCCCCAATCCAGGATGATTCCACATGCCATGGAGCCACTAAGCCCATCCACCAGAACTATTGAGCTGTCTAGAGCCCACATGCCACAGCTACTGAAGCCCATGCACCTAGTGCCTGTGGTCTGCAACAAGAGAAACTGAAACGATGAGGCATCCACGTACTGTAACTAGAGAAAAGCCTGCACAGCAGTGAAGACTAGCATGCCTCCCCTCAAAAAAAAAAAAAAAAAAAGAGAGAGTGATCTGTCTTGTATATAATACACTTTGCCTGAATAAAACTACAGATTATTCCTCATGGCTACTGCGTTCTCTGGTCCATATGTGTCTGTTACCTGTTGTCTTTGGGCAACTTTTGTTTAGTCATTTTCCTTGTGCTTTAAAAGTGTTAATTGTTTGGATTTATGTTGATGTATGGCAAAACCAATACAGTATTGTAAAGTAAAATAAAGTAAAATATTAAAAATAAATTAAAAAAAATAAAAAATTAAAAAAAAGTTAATTGTTTGGGGTGGCCTTTCTGTATTCTGGAAGTTTGTGGAGTTCTCTTTATTGTGGAGTTTCCTTGCTGTGGGNATTTATGTTGATGTATGGCAAAACCAATACAGTATTGTAAAGTAAAATAAAGTAAAATATTAAAAATAAATTAAAAAAAATAAAAAATTAAAAAAAAGTTAATTGTTTGGGGTGGCCTTTCTGTATTCTGGAAGTTTGTGGAGTTCTCTTTATTGTGGAGTTTCCTTGCTGTGGGTAGGGTTGTACAGGTGGCTTGTCAAGGTTTCTTGGTTACGGAAGCTTCTGTCGGTGTCTGGTGGGTGGAGCTGGATTTCTTCTCTCTGGAGAGCAATGAAGTGTCCAATAATGAGTTATGAGATGTCAATGGTTTTGGAATAACTTTGGGAAGCCTGTATATTGGAGCACAGGGCTGTGTTCCTGAGTTGCTGGTGAATTTGCGTTGTATGTCTTGCTCTGGAACTTGTTGGCCCTTGGGTGGTGCTTGGTTTCAGTGTAGGCACGGAGGCGTTTGATGAGCTCCTATCAATTAATGTTCCCTGGAGTCAGGAGTTCGCTGGTGTTCTCAGGGTTTGGACTTAAGCCTCCTGCTTCTGGTTTTCAGTCTTATTTTTACAGTAGTCACAAGACTTCTCCTTCTATACAGTACCATTGATAAAATGTCTAGGTTAAAGATGAAAACTTTCTCTGCAGTGAGGGACAGCCAGAGAGGTACACAGAGTTGCATGGAGAAGAGAAGAGGGAGGAGGGAGTTAGAGGTGACCAGAATGAAATGGGGTGGAATCAGGAGAGGAGAGAGCAAGCTAGGCAGTAATCACTTCCTTATGTGCACTCCACAGTCTGGACCGCTCAGAGATGTTCATGGAGTTATACAGAGAAGAGAAGAGGGAGGAAGGAGACAGAGGTGGCCAGGAGGATAAAAGGGGGGGATCAAAAGGAGAGAGACAGATCCACCAGTAATCAGTTCTCTAAATGTTCTCCACCATCTGGAACACACAGAGATTCACAGAGTTGGGTAGAGAAGAGAGGGGGTAGGGAGGAGATAGAGGTGACCTGGTGGAGAAAAAGGAGAATCCAAAGGGGGAGAGAGAAGTCAAGCCAGTAATCTCTCCCAAGCAAAAATGGGTGCTGAAGATTGGATTTTTAAAGGTACAAAATTGACAACAAAAACCAAAAGCAAACATTAAAAGTCTAGAGTTTGGAATTTCAAAAATACAATATTAAAGAAAAGAAGGAAAAAAAGAAAGAGAGAAAAAAGTCACAAAAAGTATAAAAGAATATATATATATATATGAAGTTTGCTTTTAAAAAATAGGGTCTTTTTTTTTTTTTGCAAAGGAATAGTAGCTGTCTCTTATACACATCTAGATGTGTATAAGAGACAGGCCCACATGCCACAGCTACTGAAGCCCATGCACCTAGTGCCTGTGGTCTGCAACAAGAGAAACTGAAACGATGAGGCATCCACGTACTGTAACTAGAGAAAAGCCTGCACAGCAGTGAAGCTGTCTCTTATACACATCTAGATGTGTATAAGAGACAGGTGTTATAAAAGTGAAAATTAAAGGAGTAATAGAGGACTTAAAAATTAAAAAAAAAGAGTGATCATAAAAATATATCTAGGACTTTCTCTGGTGTTGTTGTGGGTATTGTGGGGTCAGTTCATTTTCGGATAGTTCCTTGGTCTGGCTTGTATTTCTCAAGATCTATAAGCCCCTTCCTATGTAGTTGGTACTAACGACAGGGTTTAATCTATTGCACCTGTCACTTACAAGGTGGTTCCTTCTATAGAAGCTTCTTCTGTATGCTTGTCTCTTCTGTGTCTGATTTCAGCCCTGACACAAAGTGGGCGGTGGTAGACATTTTTTAGGCTCACTTGTTCAGCCACCCCAAAACTCAGCAATACAAACAAGATGAAGAGACAGAGGAATACTCACCAGGTAAAGGAACAGGATAAATGCCCACCAAACCAAACAAAAGAGGAAGAGATAGGGAATCTATCTGATAAAAAATTCTGAAAATGATAGGGAAGATGATCCAAAATCTTGAAATAAAAATGGAATCGAAGATAAATAGCCTGGAGACAAGGATTTAGAAGATGCAAGAAAGGTTTGACAAGGACCTAGAAGAAATAAAAAAGTCAATATATAATGAATAATGCAATAAATGAGATCAAAAACACTCTGGAGGCAACAAAGAGTAGAATAACAGAGGCAGAAGATAGGATTAGTTAATTAGAAAATAGAATGGTAGGAATAAATGAATCAGAGAGGAAAAAAGAAAAATGAATTAAAAGAAATGAGGACAATTTCCAAGATCTCCTGCATAGTGTTAAATGCCCCAACATTCGAATCATAGGAGTCTCAGAAGAAGAAGACAAAAAGAAAGATCATGAGAAAATACTCGAGGAGATAATGGTTGAAAACTTCCCTAAAATGGAGAAGGAAATAATCACCCAAGTCCAAGAAAACCAGAGGGTCCCAAACAGGATAAACTCAAGGTGAAACACCCCAAGACACATATTAATCAAAATAACAAGGATCAAACACAAAGAACAAATATTAAGAACAGCAAGGGAAAAACAATTAATAACACACAAGGGATTCCCATAAGGATAACAGCTGATCTTTCAATAGAACCTCTTCAGGCCAGGAGGGAATGGCAAGACATACTAAAAGTGATGAAAGAAAATAACCTACAGCCCAGATTACTGTATCCAGCAAGTATCTCATTCAAATATGAAGGAGAAATCAAAAGCTTTAGAGACAAGCAAAAGCTGAGAGAATTCAGCACCACCAAACCAGCTCGCCAACAAACGCTAAAGAATCTTCTCTAGACAGGAAAAAAAAAAGAGGGGGTATGAAATTGAACCCAAAACAATAAAGTAAATGGCAACGGGGTCATACATATCAATAATTACCTTAAACGTAAATGGGTTGAATGCCCCAACCAAAAGACAAAGACTGGCTGAATGGATACAAAAACAAGACCCCTATATATGTTGTCTACAAGAGACCCACCTCAAAACAGGGGACACATACAGACTGAAAGTGAAGGGCTGGAAAAAGATTTTCCATGCAAATAGAGACCAAAAGAAAGCAAGAGTAGCAATACTCATATCAGATATAATAGACTTTTAAACAAAGGCTGTGAAAAGAGACAAAGAAGACACTACATAATGATCAAAGGATCAATCCAAGAAGAAGATATAACAATTATAAATATATATGCACCTGGCATAGGAGCACTACAATATGTAAGACAAATGGTAACAAGTATGAAAGGGGAAATTAACAATAACACAATAATAGTGGGAGACTTTAATACCCCACTTACACCCATGGATAGATCAACTAAACAGAAAATTAAGAAGGAAACACAAACTTTAAATGATACAATAGACCAGTTAGACCTAATTGATATCTATAGGACATTTCACCCCAAAACAATGAATTTCACCTTTTTTCTTAAGGGCACACAGAACCTTCTCCAGGATAGATCACATCCTGGGCCATAAATCTAGCCTTGATAAATGCAAAAAAGTTGAAATCATTCCAAGCATCTTTTCCAACCACAATGCAGCAAGATTAGATCTCAATTACAGGAGAAAAGCTATTGAAAATTACAACATATGGAAGCTGAACAACATGCTGCTGAATAAACAACAAATCACAGAAGAAATCAAAAAGAAATCAAAATATGTATAGAAGTGAATGAAAATGAAAACACAACAACCCAAAACCTATGGGACACTGTAAAAGCAGTTCTAAGGGGAAAGTTCATAGCAATATAGGCATACTTCAAGAAACAAGAAAAAAGTCAAATAAATAACCTAACTCTACCGCTAAAGCAACTAGAAAAGGAAGAAATGAAGAACTCCAGGGTTAGTAGAAGCAAAGAAATCTTAAACATTAGGGCAGAAATAAATGCAAAAGAAACAAAACAGACCATAGCAAAAATCAATTAAGCCAAAAGCTGGTTATTTGAAAGGGTGAATAAAATTTACAAACCATTAGCCAGACTCATCAAGAAACAAAGGGAGAAAAATCAAATCAATAAAATGAGAAATGAAAATGGAGAGATCACAACAGACAACACAGCTACAGACCAATATCACTGATGAACGTAGATGCAAAAATCCTTAACAAAATTCTAGCAATCAGAATCCAACAACACATTAAAAAGATCACACACATGACCAAGTGGGCTTTATCCCAGGGATGCAAGGATTCTTCAATATCTGCAAATCAATCAATGTAACACACCACATTAACAAATTGAAAAATAAAAGCCATATGATTATCTCAATAGATCCAGAGAAAGCCTTTGACAAAATTCAACATCCATTGATGATTAAAAAAAAAACTCTCCAGAAAGCAGGAATAGAAGGAATATACCTCAACATAATAAAAGCTATATATGACAAACCCACAGCAAACATTATCCTCAATGGTGAAAAATTGAAAGCACTTCCCCTAAAGTCAAGAACAAGACAAGGGTGTGCACTTTCACCACTACTATTCAACATAGTTTTGGAAGTTTTGGCCACAACAATCAGAGCAGAAAAAGAGATAAAAGGGATCCATATTGGAAAAGAAGAAGTAAAACTCTCAATGTTTGCAGAGGACATGATTCTCTACACAGAAAACCCTAAAAACTCCACCAGAAAATTACTAGAGCTAATCAATGAATATAGTAAAGTTGCAGGATATAAAATCAACACACAGAAATCCCTTGTATTCCTATACATTAATAATAAGAAAATAGAAAGAGAAATTAAGGAAGCAATTCCATTCACCATTGCAACGAAAAGAATAAAATACTTAGGAATATATCTACCTAAAGAAACTAAAGACCTATATATATAAAACTATAAACACTGGTGAAATAAATCAAAGAGGACACTAATAGATGGAGAAATATACCATTTTCATGGATCAGAAGAATCAATATAGTGAAAATGAGTATACTACCCAAAGCAATTTATAGATTCAATGCAATCCCTATCAAGCTACCAACGGTATTTTTCACAGAGCTAGAACAAATAATTTCACAATTTGTATGGAAACACAAAAAACCTTGAATAGCCAAAGGAATCTTGAGAAAGAAGAATGAAAATGGAGGAATCAACCTGCCTGACTTCAGGCTCTACTACAAAGCCACAGTCATCAATACAGTATGGTACTGGCACCAAGACAGAAATATAGATCAATGGAACAAAATAGAAAGTCCAGAGATAAACCCACGCACCTATGGACACCTTATCTTTGACAAAGGAGGCAAGAATAGACAATGGATTAAAGACAATCTCTTTANCTACTACAAAGCCACAGTCATCAATACAGTATGGTACTGGCACCAAGACAGAAATATAGATCAATGGAACAAAATAGAAAGTCCAGAGATAAACCCACACACATATGGACACCTTATCTTTGACAAAGGAGGCAAGAATAGACAATGGATTAAAGACAATCTCTTTAACAAGTGGTGCTGAGGAAACTGGTCAACCACTTGTAAAAGAATGAAAGTACAACACTTTCTAACACCATACACAAAAATAAACTCAAAATGGATTAAAGATCTAAATGTAAGACCAGAAACTATAAAACTCCTAGAGGAGAACATAGGCAAAACACTCTCCGACATACATCACAGCAGGATCCTCTATGATCCGCCTCCCAGAATATTGGAAATAAAAGCAAAATAAACAAATGGGACCTAATTAAACTTAAAAGCTTCTGCACAATGAAAGAAACTATAAGCAAGGTGAAAAGACAGCCTTCAGAATGGGAGAAAATAATAGCAAATGAAGCAACTGGCAAACAACTAATCTCAAAAATATCCAAACAACCCC
This sequence comes from Oreotragus oreotragus, assembly GCA_006410675.1. Lineage (NCBI taxonomy): Eukaryota > Metazoa > Chordata > Mammalia > Artiodactyla > Bovidae > Oreotragus > Oreotragus oreotragus. Next base: position 36,194 of record SJYX01018653.1, read on the forward strand.
TGCAGCTCAATTCCAGAAAAATAAATGATCCAATCAAAAAATGGGCCAAAGAACTAAATAGACATTTCTCCAAAGATGGCATACAAATGGCTAAGAAACACATGAAAAGATGCTCAACATCACTCATTATCAGAGAAATGCAAATAAAAACCACAGTGAGGTACCACTTCACGCCAGTCAGAATGGCTGCGATCCAAAAGTCTACAAGCAATAAATCCTGGAGAGGGTGTGGAGAAAAGGGAACCCTCTTACACTGTTGGTGGGAATGCAAACTAGTACAGCCACTGTGGAGAACAGTGTGGAGATTCCTTAAAAAACTGGAAATACAACTGCCACATGACCCAGAAATTCCACTGCTGTGCATACACACCAAGCAAACCAGAACTGACACAGACATGTGTACCCCAAGGTTCATCATAACACTTTATAATAGCCAGGACATGGAAGCAACCTAGATGTCCATCAGTAGATAAATGGATAAGAAAGCTGTGGTGCTTATATACAATGGCATATTACTCAGCCATTAAAAAGAATACATTTGAATCAGTTCTAATGAGGTGGATGAAACTGGAGCCTATTACACCGAGTGAAGTAAGCCAGAAAGAAAAACACCAATACAGTATACTAACACATAGATATGGAATTTAGAAAGATGGAAATGATAACCCTGTATGCGAGACAGCAAAAGAGACACAGATGTATAGAACAATCTTTTGGACTCTGTGGGAGAGGGAGAAGATGGGATGATTTGGGAGAATGGCATTGAAAGATGTATAATATCATATATGAAATGAATCGCCAGTTCAGGTTCCATGCATGATACTGGATGCTTGGAGCTGGTGCACTGAGACGACCCAGAGGGATGGTATGGGAGGGAGGAGGGAAGGAGTTTCAGGATAGGGAACACGTGTATACCTGTGATGGATTCATGGTGATGTATGGGAAACCAATACAATATTGTAAAGTAATTAACCTCCAATTAAAATAAATAAATTTATATTAAAAAATGGATTCAGCTGGTGCACTGGGATGACCCAGAGGGATGGTATGGGGAGGGAGGAGGGAAGGAGGTTCAGTATGGGGAACACGTGTATACCTGTGGCGGATTCCTGTTGATGTATGGCAAAACCAATACAATATTGTAAAGTAATTAACCTGTAATTAAAATAAATNAAAATGGATTCAGCTGGTGCACTGGGATGACCCAGAGGGATGGTATGGGGAGGGAGGAGGGAAGGAGGTTCAGTATGGGGAACACGTGTATACCTGTGGCGGATTCCTGTTGATGTATGGCAAAACCAATACAATATTGTAAAGTAATTAACCTGTAATTAAAATAAATAAATTTATATTAAAAATAAATTTGGAATAGAGAGCCCAGAAATAGGCCGCAATAAATAATCAACTGATCTTTGAGGAATTAGTAAAGACAATACAATGGAGCAAAGACAGCCTTTTCAACAAATGTTGCTGGAACAATGGAATATCCCCATTAAAAAAAAAATGAATCTAGATACTGACCTCAGGCATTTCACAAAAATAATTTAAAATGGGTCATACATCTAAATATAAAATGAAAAACTAGAAAAGTTCTATAAGATAACATCAGGAGAAAATCTAGATGACCTTGAGTATATTGATACTTCTTTAGACACGATACCAAAGGCATGATCCATAAAAGAAATCATGAATAAGGCATACTTCATTAAAATTACATACTTCTTCTCTGCAAACAATAATGCCAAGAGAATGAGAAGACAAGCCACATTCTGGGAACAAATATTTACAAAAGACATATATGATAAAAGACTATTATCTAAAATACACAACATTCCTTAATACTCAACAGTAAGAAAACAAACAACCCAATTTAAAAGATGAGCCCAAGACATTAAGAGATACCTCACCAAGGAAGATACACAGATGGTAATAAACATATGAAACGAAGCTCCACATCAGAGGTCATCAGTGCAATGAAAATTAAATGACAAAGAAATACCACTACACACCAATTAGAATGGCAAAAATCCAGAAAACTGATGGCACAAAATGCTGGTAAAGATGTGAAGCAACACAAACTCTCATTCTTCCTGGTGAAAATGAAACACACACACACACACACACACACAGTATGGCCAGGTTGAAAGACAATTTGTTGATCTCTAACAAAACTAAAGATACTCTTACTATACGATTGAGCCATCCTACTTCTTGGTGTTTACCTAAAGGAGTTGAAAACTCATGTCTACACAACAACCTGCAGATGAATGCTGACCACAGCTTTATTCTTAATTGCTGGCATATGGAAGCAACCAAGATGTCTTTCAGAAGGTGAATGGATAAACTGTGGTTTATACAAACAATATAATATTATTCAGTGCAAAAAAAAATTTACCTGTCAACCCATAAATAGAGAGGGAAGAAACCTAAATGGGCTTCCTTGATGGTTCAGATGGTAAAGAATCCACTTGCAATGCGGGAAACCTTTTTTGATCCCTGGGTTGGGAAGATCCCCTGGAGGAGGGCATGGCAAACCACTCCAGTATTCTTGCCTGGAAAATGCCCATGGACAGAGAAGCCTGGTAAGCTATAGTCCATGGGGTCACAAAGAGTCAGACATAATTGAGCAACTAAGCACAGCACAGAACATGTGAAAAAAGTCAATCTGAAAAGGCTACATACTGTGTAATTCCAATTTTATCACATTTTGGAAAGCGTAAAACTATGGAGACAAAAATATCAGTGTGTTGGGGGGAGGGTGTGAAGATGAAAAAGCAGAACACAGAGCATTTTAATGACAGTGAAAATACTCTGTATAATATTTTAATAATGGATTTACGTCAATATACATGTATTCAAACAGTAAAATGTTCAACAAAGGCAAACTAAGATAAACTATGGACTATGAGTCCATGGATTAGGGATTGTGGATTATGATGTATCAACGTAGGTTCATCCTTAATAAAAAAATGTACCATGCTATTGAGTGATGTTGATTATGGGAGATGCCATGCATACGTGGGGACAAGGATTATATGGGAAATCTCTGTACTGGTTTCTTCATGTTGTTGTAAACCTAGATTTGCTCTAAATGTTAGTCTTAAAAGTATTCAATATTTATGTAGATTGCATCTTACCTAAAGAAATAAGATAAACTTACTGCTCTGTGAAACATAAAAGCCTAGGTGTAGAGATTCAAAAATGCTAATGAAATATCATTAAAATACTGGAAATATTGAAATTATTTCAGTACTATATAATTTAGATATCACTAGAACCTCAGTAAAATAGAACAGGGTCTACATCTATGCTTGCATCTGAATTGAGGAAAACATGAATATAAATAAAGTGAGTTAAAGGAACAGCAGGATTTGTACAAATTCTGAATTAAATACAATTCTTAATGAAATAGAGTTTTATTACTTTCCAGTACATTAAAAAAATTCTTTAAACTCATGACTAGCAAATTGTTATCAAGTACAGGAACTGAGGAACTGACTTCTATGGATAAATGAATGCCCCTGGAATACTTGTACCAGCTTAAATATACACCCCTTGCAGATTTATTTCCAAGTGAAAAATCTACATTCAAGATGATAATACTTAGGGTATGGGGCATTCTGGTTAATTGAGATTTCTAATGAATTTTTTCATTTCTAATGAAAAATCCTAAACTTCTCATTTTGATTTGCCCTGATGCTGGGGATGTTTCAGTTGAGTTCATTTTCCTTATTAAATGTGAAATGTTTTGTTATACTATTTGAAACTATAAGACTGTGGATCATTATTACAGAATACACTGAGATACACAAAAATGGATACATGATGCAAGATGAATGTTGACTGAATTTAAAACACATTCTTTTGGAAGACTTTTAGTTCCATTTTAAGTAATTTTCTGATATCAACTTACTGAGATTTCAGATGCCCCAATATACTTGTGAAAATGTTACTCAATTGAGGTTATAGGGTTCAACTTGGTGGCCTTATTATATATTCTGAGGCTGGACAAAGAATGTCTGAATTGGAAGTTAATTTTAATTTTTGCAAGGTTTAAAAACTAGAAAAGTACACAGAAATAAATAGCAAAATCTAACTGATTTGACAAAATTAATGGATGATAGTATTTGTCATTTTTATTCAGATACTTTTTTATAAAGCAGTAGAATATTTCAGATCTAGTTGAGATTCCTCACAGTCCTATTTATACCACTTCCCCATGGCAACCAACATCATGTGCATGGTGGTTTATAGATATACCAGATATGTATCATTCTAGAATACATATGTTGTTGTTCAGTCACTAAATTGTGTCTGACTCTATGTGACCCCATGGATTATAGCATGTTAGGCTTCCCTGTCTTTCACTATCTCCCAGAGTTTGCTCATTCATGTTGCTTGAATCATTGATACCATCCATCCATCTCATCCTCTGTCATCCTCTTCTCTTCCAGCCTTCAATCTTTCCCAGCATCAGGGTCATTTCCAATGAGTCAGTTCTTCCCATCAGGTGGCCAAAATATTGGAGCTCCAGCTTCAGCATCAGTCCTTCCAATGAATATTCAGGATTGGTTTACTTTAGGATTGGCTGGTTTTATCTCCTTGCTGTCCAAGAGACTCTCAAGAGTCTTCTCCAGCAACACAGTTTGAAAGCATCAATTCTTTGATGCTCGGCCTTCTTTATGGTCCAACTTTCACATCTGTACATGACTACTGGAAAAACCATAGCTTTGACTAGACGGACCTTTGTTGGCAAAGTGATGTCTCTGCTTTTTAATACACTATTTTTGTCATATCATTCTTTCAAAGGAGCAAGTGCCTTTGAATTTTATGGCTGCAGTCACTGTCAGCAGTAATTTTGGAGCCCAAGAAAATAAAACCTGTGATGGGGCCGAATGCTATAATTTTAGTTTTTTAAATGTTGAGTTTTAAGCCAGCTTCTTCACTCTTCTCTTTCACCTTCATCAAGAGGTTCTTTAGTTCCTCTTTGCTTTCTGCCATTAGGGTGGTATCATCTGCATATCTGAGGCTTTCAATATTTCTCCCAGCAATCTTGATTCCAGCTTGTTATTCATCCAGCCTGGCATTTCATGATATAGTCTGCATAACAGTTGAACAAACAGGGTGACCATATATAGCCTTGTCATATTCTTTTCCCAGTTTTGAAGGTTTTAACTTGCTTCTTGACCTGAATACAGGATTTTCAGGAAGCAGGTAAGGTAGTCTGGTATTCCCATCTCTTTAAGAATTTCCCATAGTTTGTTGTGATCCATATGGTCAAAGGCTTTCATGTAGTCAATGAGGCAGAAGTAGATATTTTCCTGGAACTCCATTGTTTTCTCCATGATCCAACAAATGTTTGCAATTTGATCTCTGATTCCTTTGCCTTTTCTAAACCCAGCTTGTACATCTGGGAGTTCTCAGTTCACATACTGCTGAAGCCTAGCTTGAAGGATTTTGAGCATAACCTTACTAGCANGGAACTCCATTGTTTTCTCCATGATCCAACAAATGTTTGCAATTTGATCTCTGATTCCTTTGCCTTTTCTAAACCCAGCTTGTACATCTGGGAGTTCTCAGTTCACATACTGCTGAAGCCTAGCTTGAAGGATTTTGAGCATAACCTTACTAGCATGTGAAATGAGCCAAACTGTATGGTAGTTTAAACATCCTCTGAAATTGCCTTTCTTTGTGATTAGAATGAAAATGACCTGCCCAGCCCTGTGGCTACTGTTGAGTTTTCCAAGTTGATGCCATACTGGGTGCAGCACTTTAACAGCATCATCTTTTAAGATTTGAAATAGCTGGAATTCCATCATCTCCCCTGGTTTTGTTCATAATGATGCTTCCTAAGGCCACTTGACTTCACACTCCAGGATCTCTGGATCTAGGTGAGTGACTACACAATCATGGATATCTGGGTCAGTAAGGACTTTTTTGTATAGTTCTGTATTTTATTGCCACCTGTTCTTCATCTCTTCTGCTTCCATTAGGTCCTTGTTGCTTCTGTCCTTTATCATGCCTATGGTGCATGAAATGTCCCCTTGATCTCTCCAGTGTTTTTGAAGAGATCTCTAGTCTTTCCCATTCTATTGTTTTCCTCTATTTCTTTGCATTGTTCATTTAGGAAGGTNTTAGGTCCTTGTTGCTTCTGTCCTTTATCATGCCTATGGTGCATGAAATGTCCCCTTGATCTCTCCAGTGTTTTTGAAGAGATCTCTAGTCTTTCCCATTCTATTGTTTTCCTCTATTTCTTTGCATTGTTCATTTAGGAAGGTCTTCTTATTTCACCTTGCTATTCTCTGGAAATCTGTGTTCAGTTGGGTATATCTCTCCCTTTCTCCTTTGTCTTTTGCTTCTCTTCTTTCCTCAGCTACTTGTAAAGCCTCCTTAAACACCTTCTTTGCCTTCTTGCATTTCTTTTTCTTTGGGATGGTTTTGGTCATTGCCTCCTGCACATTGTTATAAACCTCCGTCCATAGTTCTTCAGGCACTCTACAAGAACTAATAGCTTGAATCTATTTCTCATCTCCACTGTATAATCATAAAGGGTTTTATTTAGGTCATAACTGAACGGCCTAGTGGTTTTCCCTACTTTCTTCAACTGAAGCCTAAAATTGCAATAAGGAATTGATGATCTGAGCCACAGTCAATTCCAGGTCTTGGTTTTGCTAACTGTATAGAACTTTTTCATCTTTGGATGCAAATAATATAGTCAATCTTATTTCAGTATTGACCATTTGATGATGTCCATGTGTAGAGTTGTCTCTTGTGTTGTTGGAAAAAGGTGTTTGCTATGATCAGTTTTCTTGGCAAAATTCTGTTAGGCTTTGCCCTGCTTCATTTTGTACTCCAAGCCAAACTTGCCTGTTTTTCCAGGTATCTCCTGACTTTCTACTTTTGCATTCCAGTCCCCTATGATGAAAAGGACACACCTTCATGGATCACAACCTTGCCATGGAAAAGGGGCTATGAACTCAGTGAAGCCATGAGTCATGCTGTGCAGGGCCAACGAAAACAGACAGGTCAAAGTAAAGAGTTCTAACAAAATGTGGTCCACTAGAGGAGGGAATGGCAAGCCACTCCAATATTCTTGCTATAAGAACCCCACGAACAGAATATATATATACACACAAGCATATACATGCATGCATATATACATATGCAAAAAGTATATACTATGATATTCTTCTTTGGGTCACTTGTTGACGTTAATATGAATTATATCTATTGCACAACATTGCATTTTTTTACTCAATAGTATTTTTAATATTTCTCAATATCAATATAGGAAAAGGAGTATGTCAAGGCTATATATTGTCACCCTGCTTATTTAACTTATATGCAGAGTACATCATGAGAAACGCTGGACTGGAAGAAACACAAGCTGGAATCAAGATTGCTGGGAGAAATATCAATAACCTCAGATATGCAGATGACACCACCCTTATGGCAGAAAGTGAAGAGGAACTAAAAAGCCTCTTGATGAAAGTAAAAGAAGAGAGTGAAAATGTTGGCTTAAAGCTCAACATCCAGAAAACAAAGATCATGGCATCTGGTCCCATCACTTCATGCGAAATAGATGGGGAAACAGTGGAAACAGTGTCAGACTTTATTTTTTTGGGCTCCAAAATCACTGCAGATGGTGACTGTAGCCATGAAATTAAAAGATGCTTACTCCTTGGAAGAAAAGTTATGACCAACCTGGATAGTATATTCAAAAGCAGAGACATTACTTTGCCAACTAAGGTCCACCTAGTCAAGGCTATGGTTTTTCCTGTGGTCATGTATGAATGTGAAAGTTGGACTGTGAAGAAAGCTGAGCGCCGAAGTATCCATGCTTTTGAACTGTGGTGTTGGAGAAGACTCTTGAGAGTTCCTTGGACTACAAGGAGATCCAACCAGTCCATTCTGAAGGAGATCAACCCTGGGATTTCTTTGGAAGGAATGATGCTAAAGCTGAAACTCCAGTACTTTGGCCACCTCATGCGAAGAGTTGACTCATTGGGAAAGACTCTGATGCTGGGAGGGAGCTTGTGTTTTTTNAGATCAACCCTGGGATTTCTTTGGAAGGAATGATGCTAAAGCTGAAACTCCAGTACTTTGGCCACCTCATGCAAAGAGTTGACTCATTGGAAAAGACTCTTATGCTGGGAGGGGTTGGGGGCAGGAGGAGAAGGGGTCGACAGAGGATGAAATGGCTGGATGGCATCACTGACTTGATGGGCGTGAGTTTGAGTGAACTCCAGGAGTTGGTGATGGACAGGGAGGTGTGGCGTGCTGCAATTCATGGGATCACAAAGAGTCAGACACGACTGAGCAACTGAACTGAACTGAATATCAATAGAAAATTATATTTTGATATGAATGATCCTATTATCATTTTCTTAATTGTTCCAGGTTTAAGTGCATATATGCACTTCCACCTACCACATCACTCGAATAATTCCTCAAATGGTATGTAATTATTTTATATTGTTAGGTTATACATGCTTCCATTATGGTTTGCAATTGTAATGATTATTGTTTTTTGTCTGGCTACTGATTGTGAAAACTAATAAATGTCTTCTACTGTTATGATTTTTGTTTAATACAATAACTGTATCATGATTGGTCAAAAGAAAATAATAGAATTCTGTATCACTAAAAGTACCAAAAAATAAAATTCTAGTTTACTCAATATTACAATTAAATTTTGCCTGAAATATACAAAGGAAAATATGCACAAACTTTAAGTATGCATATTAACTTATTCATGAATATCATTGTCTGAATATAATGCAATTATTTATCTAATCTCCCAGTGATAAATATTTGCCTTGTTTCCAGAGTTCTGCTTTTTACAATATTTTAATATACTTCTTTATGTGTCTCCTGATAAGCATGTGTAAGTTTTCTGAGAAAAGTAGAACTGCTGAGTTATGGAATATACTCAGAGTTAAGATGTTCTGGTGAATAATTCATGTGCTCAGGCCCTGTTTACATGTTCCCACAAAACTGATACATGTTTACCTGTTCTGTTTACCTTGAGGTTTTTCTGGTTATAAAGCCATTAAAAATTTTTTTTTGGTATTCTTTTTAATGGTTAAGTAATACTCAATTGTGTATATGTACCACAGCTTTCTTATCCATCCATCTGCTGATGGACATCTAGGTTGCTTCCATGTCCTGGCTATTATAAACAGTGCTGTGATGAACATTGGGATACACATGTCTCTTTCAATTCTGGTTTCCTCAGTGTGTATGCCCAGCATGGAATTTAGAAAGATGGTAATGATAACCCTGTATGCAAGACAGAAAAACAGACACAGATGTATAGAACAGTCTTTTAGACTCTGTGGGAGAGGGTGGGATGATTTGGGAGAATGGCATTGAAACATGTATAATATCATATATGTAACGAATCACCAGTCCAGGTTTGATGCATGATACTGGATGCTTGGGGCTGGTGCACTGAGACAATATAGAGGGATGATAAAGGGAGGGAGGAAGGAGGGGGACTCAGGATGGGGAACACGTATATACCAGTGGCANTCTGGATTCTTTTTATTTCTTTTTCTGCTCTGATTGCTGTGGCCAAAACTTCCAAAACTATGTTGAATAGTAGTGGTGAGAGTGGGCACCCTTGTCTTGTTCCTGACTTTAGGGGAAATGCTTTCAGTTTTTCACCATTGAGGATAATGTTTGCTGTGGGTTTGTCTTATATAGCTTTTATTAGAACATATGACTTCTAAAATGATGGTGGCAGGGAGAGAAGGAGAGGAATAAAGTCATGATGTTGAGTCAAACAAATAAACAAAAATAAGTAGTAAAATGATATGTACTAATGGTACCAGTACTGTACATCAAACTTAAAATCATAAAACAAAACCAACTCATAAGAGTGGTTGACTTGGGAGAGGGAAGAGGATAGAACTGAAGGCACTGGCCAATATTAAATATTTATCTGCACCATTTAATTATCCTATTTCCCAAAAGGGAGACTTAAAGTAAATGTCAAGTTTTAACAGCTATTAATTCTGAGTGGTGGGAACATTGTTTCGTCCTTTGTACTTTTATTACATAACATGTCTGAAAGTTTAAAAAAAATGCACAGGGAAATGTCCTGAATTAGGTTTTCAGCTCACTTTTGATTTCAAGTGTGATCTTGAGCAAGTCTATAACTTTTTCCTAACATGATTTTTAGACTGTAAAGAAAGATTTATCAATTATACTTGTAAAAATGGGCATGTCAAGGTGGAAAGGTGGAGAAGGAATCTAATATTTGCTGAATATTTGCCACCTGTATGTCTGACATTATGCTCTGCTTTACATGTGGCATGTAATTTAATTTTATCCTCATAATAAGCCTGTGTTTTAGATAATGTCAGTCCCATTTCGCATATGTGGAAACCAGGAGAAGGAAATTAAGTGAAATTAGGTTATGAATGTCATTGGGGATATGTGAAGAGATGTCAGGAGTTTTCATGAGATGTCAGAGATGTCATGATGGGCTTGCTAAGGGAAGGGAACTCACCTGTGGGAGATTCAGAGTTCTCCAGAGATTCATTTTAGGAGGTTGAAAATGGGAAGGTGAGGGGAGAGAGGAGAGCTAGAGGAGAGAGGAGAAGGGAGAGAGGAGAAAGAGTGGGGAGAGGAGAGAGGAAAGAGAGGAGTTCTCCAGAGATTCATGTTAGGAGGTTGAAAATGGGAAGGGAAGAGAGAGAGGAGACAGGAGAGAGGAGAGCGAAAGGAGAGGGTAGAGAGAGAGGGGAGAGGAGAGAACGAGGAGAGGGGAGAGAGGTGAGGGGAGAGAGGAGAGAGGATTCTCCAGAGATTCATGTTAGGAGGTTGAAAATGGGAATAGAAGGGAGAGAGGAGAGGGGAGAAAGGAGAGAGGATTGGGGTGAGAGGAGAGAGGAGAGTAGAGAGGAGAGGGAAGAGAGGGGAGAGGAGGAGAGGGGAAATGGGGAGAGGGGAGTGGAGAGAGAGGAGAGAGGAGTTCTCCGGAGATTCAAAAGGGAAGGGAAGAGAAGGATAGGGAAAGATAGGGAAGGGCCGGGAAGGATAGGGGAAGGTAGGGAATGGTAGGGAAAGGCCGGGAAGGACATGGAACGGTAGGGAAGGGCCGGGAAAGATAGGGAGGGGTAGGGAAGGGCCGGGAAGAATAGGAAATAGTAGGGAAGGATCAGGAAGGATAGGGAAAGGTCAGGAAGGAAGAGGTTATTTTTAGTTGGGATGTTCAGAGGAGCCTGAACGGATTCTTGCATCAGATAGATGAGTCTTTGTAAAATGGATGCAATCTGGACTAGGGGAGACATGGGTGAGAGAAGGTATGAAGGATCCATCCATTCATCCAAGAACCATTAACTAGAAACATATCAACCAAATATAATAAAGGGGCCTTGAAAATATCCTGATTGGAATAAACTGTGAAAAACATTTTAGAAACATCTGGGGGAATTCTGAAAGATGACTGGGTACTTGTTGATATTAAGGGATTTTAGTTAATTGCTTTGAGGTATAACAGTGATATTGCATTTATGTTTTTTCCCCTCATGTATTTATGTTTTAAAAAGGAAAATTTTTATCTTTTAACAATATATACTGAAACATTTCTAGGTGGAATATGATGTGTTGCATTTGCTTTAAAAAAGGCCAGTGTGTCTGTGCACATGTTGGAGGAAATGGGTAGGGCAATGTAAATGAAATAAAATTGGTGTTGATCATTGATGAAGGCAGATGTTGGGTACATGTAAATTCATTATTCTGTTTTCTCTATTTTGTATATGTTTATTTTTATAATGAAATATTTTAAAAGAAATGTTCATTGAATGCCTACTATGTTTCAAGTAACTAGAGGTATAATCAAGAAAGACACATTGCCTGCCTTCAAGAAGCCTATGATCTGGTGGGAGAGAAGAAGATCCCTGAAATCAGCAGGTGTGTAAACAATTACCTGCTCTACTCACAGTTTAAACAAATTGCCATAGGAGACACTAATTCTGACTGACTTGGTCAGGGCTTATTGCAAGAGGGGGTAAGGTTTGACTGTTTCACTAGTAGAATTTACAGGGCTTGGTGACCTAGTGTATGCAAAAGAAGGAACAGAAGGATATGGAAGTTTACCTTGGGCACCTGGGCAGTGGTGGCAGTCCATTAACAAAGACAAGGAATATGGGAAGAGAAATAGGTCAGGGTGGGGGCAGACATCAGCAGGATACCTGTGAAACATAGAGATGTGCAGGAAGTCACCAAAACTGTGTTCTAGGCAGAAATAACAAAGGTTTCCAAAAGAGATGAACAAGGTATGTTTCAAAACCTAGGCCCCAGGCTGATGGCCCCTAGGGTCTGAGAGGGGAGAAAGGGGAGGTAAGGCTGGCTGGAGAGGTAGCTGTGCTCAGTGGGAGTTAGGCTGGGCTCCATCATTGCCACTATATGTGATGAGCAATGGTCAGTAGGTTTGAGGCCCCTTGTGGAAGGAGACACTTGAACTATGTAGGTTTCATTGCTAAGTCATGAAGATGAAGGACTCAGTATCACTTTGTAAAAAGAACCATTTACCAGAAAGAAGTAGCCACTTTGGATGACCATAGTAAAAAGTGATTAACTCTCTTCTTTCATTGTTTGGAAGTACAGTATACTGGTTTGGACTGTGGGCTCTGGAGCCACGCTGCTGCTGCTAAGTCACATCAGTCATGTCTGACTCTGTGAGACCCCATAGACAGCAGCCCACCAGGCTCTCGTCCTTGGGATTCTCCAGGCAAGAATACTGGAGTGGGTTGCCATTTCCTTCTCCAATGCATAAAAGTGAAAAGTGAAAGTGAAATCACTCAGTCATGTCCGACTCTTCGCGACCCCATGGACTGTAGCCTACCAGGCTCCTCCGTCCATGGAATTTCCCAGGCAAGAGTACTGGAGTGGGTTGCCATTGCCTTCTCTGCTGGAGCCATGCTACTTGGTTTTAAATCCTGGCTACAAAGTTGCTTGACCTCTGTGAGCCTCCATTTTCTCACCTGTACAATGGAGATAATATTATCTAACATGAAGAGCAGGGTCACCTGCTCCTTTCACCTGGGTCCTGGTGCACAAAAGTTTTGTTTGTGCCCTCCAAGAGTCTGTTTCCCCAGTCCTGTGGAAGTTCTGTAATCAAATTCCACTGGCCTCCAAAGTCAAATTCTCTGGGGGTTCTAAGTCGCTTTGCTACATCCCCAGGTTGGAAAATCTGTTGTGGGTCCTAGAAGTTTCTTAATAGTGCAAGAATTTCTTTGGTATAATTGTTCTGCACTTTGTGGGTCATCTGCTTGGTGGCTCTATGGTGGGGTTAATGGTAACCTCCTACAAGAGGGCTTAAGCCACAGGCTATGTGATCCAGGGAGCTTCACCCAGAGCCCCTGCCCCTGCAGCAGGCCACTGCTGACCCATACCTCCACAGGAGACTCAAACACAGGTCAGACTCAGTCTTGCCTGTGAGTGTCCAGGAGTTTCCAGTGGAAGTGTGGGTCAGCGGCGGCCTACAACAGGGTTGTGTGCACTGAGTGTGGCAGTGTGGGCACAGGACCTTTGGAAGGAGGTTGTCATTATCTTCATTACCTACATAGTTTGGTCTCAGGGCTTCCCTGGTGGCTTAGAGGTTAAAGCGTCTGCCTGCAATGTGGGAGACCTGGGTTTGATCCCTGGGTCAGGAAGATCTGGAGAAGGAAATGGCAACCCACTCCAGTATTCTTGCCTGGGAAATCCCTGTAGCCTGGTGTGCTACAGTCCACTGGGTTGCAAAGAGTCAGACACTGAGCGACTTCACTTTCACTTTTTTCAAACTACAGGAAGGGAACACAGCCCCACCCTTCAACAAAAAATTGGATTAATGATTTACAGAGCATGACCCCGCCCATCAGAACAAGATCCAGTTTCCTCCCTCAGTCAGTCTTCCTACCAGGAAGCTTCCATAAGCCTCATTCTTCTCCATCAAAGGGCAGACAGAATGAAAACCACAGTCACAGAAAAGTAGTCAAACTGATCACATGGACCACAGCCTTGTCTAACTCAATGAAACTATTAGCCATGCCATGTAGGGCCACCCAAGATGGATGGGTCATTGTAGAGAGTTCTGACGAAACATGGTCTGCAGGAAAAGAGAATGGCAAGCCACTTCAGTATTCTTGCCTTGAGAACACCATGAACAGTATGAAAAGGCAAAAAGATTGGATACAGAAAGATGAACTCCCCAGGCTGGTAGGTGCCCAATATGCTACTGGAGAAAAGTGGAGAAATAAATCCAGAAAGAATGAAGAGGCTGAGCCAAAGCAAAAACAACACCTAGTTGTGGATATGACCTGTGACAGTAAAGTCAAAATCTGTAATGAGCAATATTGCATAGGAACTTGGAATGTTAAGTCCATGAATCAAGGTAAATTAGAAGTGGTCAAACAGGAGACAGCAAGAGTGAACATCGACATTTTAGGAATCAGTGAACCAAAATGGACTGGAATGGGTGAATTTAATTCGGATGACTGTTATATCTACTACTGCGGGTAAGAATCCCTTAGAAGAAATGGAGTAGCCATCATAGTAAACAAAAGGTCCAAAGTGCAGTACTTTGTGCGGTCTCAAAAATGACAGAATGATCTCCATTCATTTCCAAGGCAAACCATTTAATATCACGGTAATCCAGATTATGCCCCAACCAGTAATGCTGAAGAAGCTGAAATTGAATGGTTCTATGAAGATCTATAAGAACTTCTAGAACTAATGCCCCAAAAAAGATGTCCTTTTCATCATAGGGGACTGGAATGCAAAAGTAGGAAGTCAAGAGATACCTGGAATAATAGGCAAATTTGGCCTTGGAGTACAAAATGAAGCAGGGCAAAGGCTAACAGAGTTTTGCCAAGAGAACGCACTCGTCAGAGCAAACACCCTCTTCCAACAACACAAGAGAAGACTCTACACATGGACATCACCAGATGGTCCATACCAAAATCAGATTTTGGAGAAGCTCTATACAGTCAGCAAAAACAAGACCAACAACCAACTGTGGCTCAGATCATGAACTCCTTATTGCCAAATCAGACTTAAACCGAAGAAAGTAGAGAAAACCACTAGACATTCAGGGATGATCTAGATCAAACCCCTTATGATTATACAGTGGAAGTGACAAATAGATTCAAGGAATTAGATCTGATAGACAGAGTGCCTGATGAACTATGGATGGAGGTTCATGACATTGTACAGAAGACGGAGCAAAACCATCTCCAAGAAAAAGAAATGGAAAAAGGCAAAATGGTTGTCTGAGAAGGCCTTACTAATAGCTGAGAAAAGAAGAGAAGAGAAAGGCAAAGGAGAAAAGATATACCCATCTGAATGCAGAGTTCCAAAGAATAGGAAGGAGAGAAAAGAAAGCCTTCCTCAGTGATCAATGCAAAGAAATAGAGGCAAACAGTAGAATGGGAAAGATTAGAGATCTCTTCAGGAAAGACTAGAGATCTCTTCTGTAAAATTAGAGATACCGAGGGAAAATTTCATGCAAAGATGGGCACAATAAAGGACAGAAACAGTGTGGACCTAAGAGAAACAGAAGATATTAAGAAGTGGTGGCAAGCATACACAGAAGAACTATGCAAAAAAGATCTTCATGATGCAGATAACCACAATGATCACTTACCTAGAGCCAGACATCCTGAAATGCGAAGTCAAGTGGGCCTTAGGAAGCATCACTACCAACAAAGCCAGTGGAGGTGATGGAATTCCAGTTGAGCTATTTCAATTCCTAAAAGATGATGCCGTGAAAGTGTTGTACTCAGTATGCCAGCAAATTTGGAAAACACAGCAGTGGCCACAGGACTGAAAAGGTCAGTTTTCATTCCAATCCCAAAGAAGGGCAATGCCAAAGAATGCTCAAACTACTGCACAATTGCTAATGTGAAGTCAAGTGGGCCTTAGGAAGCATCACTACCAACAAAGCCAGTGGAGGTGATGGAATTCCAGTTGAGCTATTTCAATTCCTAAAAGATGATGCCGTGAAAGTGTTGTACTCAGTATGCCAGCAAATTTGGAAAACACAGCAGTGGCCACAGGACTGAAAAGGTCAGTTTTCATTCCAATCCCAAAGAAGGGCAATGCCAAAGAATGCTCAAACTACTGCACAATTGCACTCATTTCACACACTAGCAAAGTCATGCTCAAAATTCTCCAAGCCAGGCTTCAATAGAACATGAACCATGAAATTCCAGATGTTCAAGCTGAATGTAGAAAAGACAAAGGAACCAGAGATCAAATTGCCAGCATCCATTGGATCAAAGCAAGAGAACTCCACAAAAACATTTACTTCTGCTTCATTGACCATGAAAAAGCCTTTGTGTAGATCACAACAAACTATGGAAAATTCTTCAAGAGATGGGAATACCATACCACCTTACCTGCCTCCTGAGAAATCTGTATGCAGGTCGAGAAGCAACAGTTAGAACTGGACATGGAACAACAGACTGGTTCCAAATCGGGAAAGGAGTATGTCAAGGCTGTATATTGCCACCCTGCTTATTTAACTTATCTTCAGAGTGTATCAGGCAAAAATTACTGGGCTGGATGAAGCCCAAGCTGGAATCAAGATTGCCGGGAGAAATATCAATGCAGATGATACCACCATTATGGCAGAAAGTGAAGAGGAACTAAAGAACCTCTTGATGAAAGTGAAAAAAGAGTGAAAACGTTGGCTTAAAACTCAACATTGAGAAAACTAAGATCATGGCGTCTGGTTCCATCACTTCATGGCAAATAGATGGGAAAACAATGGAAACAGGGACAGACTTTATTTTCTTGGGCTCCAAAATCACTGCAGATGGTGACTGCAGCCGTGAAATTAAAAGACACTTGCTCCTTGGAAAAAAAGCTATGACAGACCTAGACAGCATATTCAAAAGCAGAGACATTACTTTGCCAACAAGGTCCGTCTAGTCAAAGCTATGGTTTTTCCAGTAGTCATGTATGGATGTGAGAGTTGGATTATAAAGAAAGCTGAGCACTGAAGAATTGATGCTTTTGAACTGTGATGTTGGAGAAGACTCTTGAGAATCCCTTGGACTGCAAGGAGATTAAACCAGTCAATCCTAAACAAAATCAGTCCTGAATGTTCATTGGAAGGATTGATATTGAAGCTGAAGCTCCAATACTTGATGTGAAGAACTGACTCATTTGAAAAAACCCTGATGCTGGGTAAGATTGAAGGCAGGAGGAGAAGGGGATGGCAGAGGATGAGATGACTGGATGGCATCACCAACTCGATGGACATGAGTTTGAGCAAACTCCATGAGTTGGTGACGGACAGGGAAGCCTGGTGTGCTGCAGTCCAGGGGGTTGTGAAGAGCCAGACACAACTGAGCAACTGAACTCAACTGAAGAGTTAATAAAATGAGGAATAAATAAAATGATGCATATAAACTGTCTGGTAGGTAATACACTTTCAGTAACAGAATCATTGGTCAGCCCGTACTTTTTGAAGACAAGGCAAAGGAGTTGATAACTTCATATGCTAATAAATGCTTCATATTTCCTTCCCAGGGTGCTTTAAATTCTGTTGAAATCTAAGACCCTTGTCCTTGGGCCTATTTCATTACTCAAACAGAAATTAAAAAGATCAGATCTGAGATCATACCATCTGATTTTAGTCTGTTTAATTTCTTTTTTGCTTCTTGATGCTGAAAACAGTACCAGAATGTAGCACACAAGTTCACAATTTGGGCAGCCTCTTTCCTTTTATCTGTTTTGCTTATTCTGCAACACAGTCTCCCACATATTTTAAGTGGAACAATGTGTTTCCATGACCCACAAAAGTTGAGTTCAAATCCAAGGAGACGGATGAAGTGTTAAGAGGCAGATAGGACTGGTCTAGAATGTAGACCAAGCATGGGCAATGTGGGAGATCTGGACCTTGCACCTAGTAGGAGCAGGACACAAACATCTGCAGAAGGGAGGAAGGCAGGAAAGAGTGTGGGCAGCAGAAGGAAGGGGGGAAGGAAAGATGGAGAAAGGAAGTGGGGAAGAAAAAAAGGATCTTGTGAGGAATGAACCACAAGTAACACTTATTGAATGCCAAATGGCTAGACTGCCGGAAGGTTCTCTGGGAGAGGGCCCTTCCTAGAGTCCCCCCCCCCACCCCCGTTCTTGGATGCCTCTGGGCCGTTTAGGAGCTGGGTTCAGTTCAGTTTAACTCAGTTGCTCAGTCGCGTCTGATTCTTTGTGATCCCATGGACTGCAGCACGCCAGGCTTCCCTGTCCATTAACAACTCCCGGATCTTGCTCAAATTTATGTCCTTTGAGTTGGTGATGCCATCCAAGCATCTCTTCCTCTGTCATCCCCTTCTCCTCCTGCCTTCAATCTCCCCCAGTATCAGGGTCTTTTCCAATGAGTCAGTTCTTCACATCTGGTGGCCAAAGTATTGGAGCTTCAATATCAGTCCTTCCAATGAACATTCAGGACTGATTTCCTTTAGGATGGGCTGGTTGGATCTCCTTGCAGTCCAAGGGACTCTCAGAAGTCTTCTCCAACACCACAGTTCAAAAGCACCAGTTCTTCAGTGCTCAGCTTTCTTTATAGTCCAACTCTCACATCCATACATGACAACGGGAAACACCATAACTTTGATTAGATGGACTTTTGTTGGCAAAGTAATGTCTCTGCTTTTAATATGCTGTCTAGGTCTGTCATAGCTTTTCTTCCAAGGAGCA
Source organism: Oreotragus oreotragus (assembly GCA_006410675.1). Taxonomy (NCBI): domain Eukaryota; kingdom Metazoa; phylum Chordata; class Mammalia; order Artiodactyla; family Bovidae; genus Oreotragus; species Oreotragus oreotragus. Next base: position 54,890 of record SJYX01018653.1, read on the forward strand.
AGTGTCTTTTAATTTCATAGCTGCAGTCACCATCTGCAGTGATTTTGGAACCCCAAAAATAAAGCTGGGAGCTGGCACTCTATTCCCAGAGTTATCTGCAATGGAGTTCATTGTTCAGAAGTTTCTTGGGATCAGGGTGGGACAGATTGACTTCTTTTTCTAGCAAGTGTGAAGCCACAGCCTCTCCAACCATCCAGAAAGACCAAACTTTAGGGCTTGGAATGGGAAAGGGGAAGAGCTACGCACCAGAGGAAGAAAAGGGAACCTTGCAAGGATATATGCTCCCCTCGATGGGAGCCCAGTGCCCAGTTTGTGCAACCATCTCTACTATGCTGTCTCTACTTTAACTCTATTTTCCTCACCTAACCTGTTTCATCAAATCCTTCCACTTCCCTCTACAGGCACTAGCCTAATAGAAACCACCATCCGCTTTGATAGAGATTATTAGGAAGCATCCTAACTAGTTTTCCTGTTTTGAGCCTCAGTCTCCTCTGAACCTTTCTCCACATAGGTAGTCAAGGTGATCTTTTAAAAATACAAATTGGATCTGGAATACCACTCAACAATAAAAGAGGGCAAACTTTAGACATGCACAACTTGGATGACTCGTAAATTAAGCTGAGTGAAAAAAAAAAAATAGCTTTTCTTCCAAGGAGCAAGTGTCTTTTAATTTCATAGCTGCAGTCACCATCTGCAGTGATTTTGGAACCCCAAAAATAAAGCTGGGAGCTGGCACTCTATTCCCAGAGTTATCTGCAATGGAGTTCATTGTTCAGAAGTTTCTTGGGATCAGGGTGGGACAGATTGACTTCTTTTTCTAGCAAGTGTGAAGCCACAGCCTCTCCAACCATCCAGAAAGACCAAACTTTAGGGCTTGGAATGGGAAAGGGGAAGAGCTACGCACCAGAGGAAGAAAAGGGAACCTTGCAAGGATATATGCTCCCCTCGATGGGAGCCCAGTGCCCAGTTTGTGCAACCATCTCTACTATGCTGTCTCTACTTTAACTCTATTTTCCTCACCTAACCTGTTTCATCAAATCCTTCCACTTCCCTCTACAGGCACTAGCCTAATAGAAACCACCATCCGCTTTGATAGAGATTATTAGGAAGCATCCTAACTAGTTTTCCTGTTTTGAGCCTCAGTCTCCTCTGAACCTTTCTCCACATAGGTAGTCAAGGTGATCTTTTAAAAATACAAATTGGATCTGGAATACCACTCAACAATAAAAGAGGGCAAACTTTAGACATGCACAACTTGGATGACTCGTAAATTAAGCTGAGTGAAAAAAAAAAAATCCCCAAAGGTTACACACTGTATGACTCATTTACATAACATTCTTAACCGAATTATAGAAATGGAGTACAGATGAATGGTTGCCAATGGCAAGGAACTGGCGGTTGGTGGGGGGGGACGGGGGAGGGGTGGTACTGGGGAGGTGGCTGAGGCTACAGGAGCAACAGGATGGGTTCTTGCAATGATGATAGAGTTAAGTACAAGTAAGGTTTCCCTGGTGGCTCAGTGGTAAAGAATCTGCCTGCCAATGCAAGAGATGTGGGTTCGATCCCTGGGTCAGGAAGATCCCTTGAAGGAAATGTAAACCCACTCCAGTATTCTGCCTGGAAAAATCCCATGGACAGAGGAGCCTGGTGGGCTGCAGTCTATGGGGTTGCATCATACAAGGGGAAACTGGGTAAGTACCCAGTAAAAAAATACATGGGATTTCTCTGTATTATTTCTTACAAACATGTGAATCTACAATTATCCCCAAAGGAAAAAGGAACAGAAAAGAAATATAAATCAGGTCATGTCATGCTCCAGGGGTAAAGTCATTCATTCACTGGCCTTCCATTGATTTTGGAATAAAACGGCCTGTCCATTGACTAGAATGCAGTCCACGATCTGGTCCCTGCCAACCTATCCAGGCTTATGCTGCTCTCCCTAGCTCTTTTGGTGCTGATCACAACCACCACCTCTTAACCTTAAGGAGGTAAGATTTGCCCCTCCTGGGTTTCATACGTCTGCTTCCTCTTTCTACAAGGATTTTCTCCTGGCTCTTCCAATAGTTGCCATTTTATAAGTTTCAGGGCTGGGCTAAATGCCACCTCCTAGAGTCGGACACGACTGAGCGACTTCACTTCACTTCACTTCACTTTCCTAACCACACAGTTTGCACCCTCTTTTTTCCCTACACAGGCCTAATGCCAAATTTGATTATTTTCTCACTTCTTGGGCGTCTTCTCCACTAGATTGCAAGCTCCGAGGGCAAGTGGAGGGTGTTCTTGCTTGACTTTGCCCTGTACCCTGAGCGCCTGGCAGAGTGCTTGGCACACGGTGAGGGCTCAGTAAACCGAATGTTGAGTGAATGAATGAGTAGCCACGTGCTGCTCTGCCATCGGTGCTTTTCTGAATGATGTAAAGCCCTCTGTATGGTGGCTTTTGGCTCATGATTGGGGATCCTTTCCGGTCTCTCCAGCCGATTACTAAGGGGAAGGGTCGCCGGTGGGTCCTTTGGCGTCCCTCAGAACCACGAGGCTCCTGCAGTCTGGGGCCAAATCGCGGTGCGCCCCGGACCCCGGCCGCTTTGCAGGGGGTGCGCAGGTTAGCTGGGGCCCGGGGTGATGCCACCTTCGCTCGACTCCCTTTGTTGCTCCCACCTCCCCGGCTCTGGCCGCGGCTGCCTGCAGTGACTCGTGACTCCCCGCCGGCCTCGAGGGCTGCGGCGCGAGGGAGGGGGGGCCTCGGGCGCCCCCAGCCCGCCCTCCCCGCGGCCTCCCACGCCGGAGCCGGCCCGCCGGGGAAGCGCTCGCCCCCGGCTCCTCGCAGCCACCTTCCTCGCGCGCCCGCGCCTTGCAGTCGGCGGGCAGCTCCCGAGGCGGGGGCACGTGGCCGCGCGTGGTGCGTGGCACCCCCGCCCCACCCCGCCCCCGGCCGGGCCGGCTCTGGCGCGCGCGCCCCGCACCGCAGCCCCCGCGGGCCGGGCCCCGGCTGGCGCGCG
>SJYX01018653.1:60977-85270 GCA_006410675.1 Oreotragus oreotragus
GGGCGAATGGGGGTGGGGAGAGGGGGATTTCAGCTCCAGCGCGAAACCTAGAGAAGCTGGAGGAAGGTTCTGTAACAAGGGTTGAGTCTTAGAAGGTGGATTTTCAAAACTGCAGGGTGTGACCTTTCCGTCTCAAAAAGCGTGAAATCCCAACAAGGTGCTGTCTGTTCTAGGCTCTGGGAGAGAGGTCTCTGCTTTCGAAGTTTCTCTTTTCTCTTCCATTCCTTGCGGCCTCTTCGCAGGCATCCAGGACTAGGTAGAGATTTGGAAATCGGCAAGGATAGACTTGGTGTGGTTTGTGTTCGGGGCTATATGATTTTCTGTGTTTGAGACTGTACGGGTTTCTCAGGTTTGTTTTGATTGCCCCTTACAATACAAACCCTGTACCAGCGAGACCCTTTGGGAAAAGAAGAGAACAAGGTTTATTAAGGGGGTTCCAGGTTGGTTTTTTTAATTTCCTGAAGTGCTAGAGACGTCGTTGTAGTCTTTTCCTTGGCTTTCAGAAGATGTAGAAATAGAATTAAACGTACGTCTTTGCTGGAAGTCCCTTATAGTCATTTAAATTATTCCATCGGGATTGTCTGAGCCCCCTTTGATTTGAATTTGGAGTAGATCCAGTTTTCCTAATTGGAGCCATCATTTTGTAATTGCCTGTAATTCTTCCCTGGGTTATCAAATCTATGGCAAGCTTATAGAGCAGCAGGAATAATTTTTTTTCGTTATCTTGATTAAGACAGTTTTAATGTAAATTTTATGTTGTTCCTTGGAAATGTGAACATTTGCAGAATAGCATACATTTAAATTATGAGCCCCTTGGAATTTTGCGAAGCCTTTTCCTCCCCAGCTCATCTCCAGGAACACAACAGAACCCTCCCCATTCTTTACACTGAGGAAGCAAGGGCTTCTGGGATGGTTGCTTTGCTTTTGGAAACTCATGCTCATATTTGCTTAGGAAGAATACATACTGAAAAGGCTCAGGCCTTTAATGTGGTGAGGCTATATGTGCTTTCCCATTTTGGTTGCATAAGGTTCCAATCTAGTCTTTACCTTTAGTCTTTAAAAATGCTTATTTAACATTTTTAAGAGCAAATATAATCTTTATGCAACAGGAAACTGGTCATATATACCATGATTTGTGCAAGCCACCTACCAATAAGTATATAGTCTTAAGACTACCATATAGAGTCTGTAACTATATCTGGTTTTTGAAATTCTGAGCTACCATTCCCATATTGAATTTTTGGAGAATGAAAACATTTTTTTTTTCAACCAAGTCTAGATTTTTGAGTGAAAATTTTAAAAAATGGTATAAGATTTAAATTGGTAAAATTCCCCTTATGTGATACCAGGAAATTGAAGCTAACTTAATGTGTCCAACTAATGGACCACTTAAACAAGATAATTTATTTGTGTACTGGAAATGATAAACTGGAAATGTTTTAAGTGGAAATAGAGGTTTTGATCTCAAAGATGGATGAGAGTACATTTAAATGAACACTATTTGCATCATTTCTAATGTTAATGTGATATCCAATTCTATACACTGGTCAATGATCTAAAAATAATACATTAAAAGTGCAATTTAAATCTGATATTTTCTCATGTGAATAAAATGCTGGGAGTGGTGAAATTTTTTACAGAGAGAAGCATGTGATGGTGGTGGGCCCTAGAATTTTTCTAGACAAAAGGAGTAAATGAAGTGTCTTTTACCCAGCTTTTTGAGAATGTGTTGTTTGCCCTGCAGGACTGGAGGAGGAGAGAAAAAAAAAAAAAACTTCAAAAATTAACAAAAATATGGTCATATATCTTTCCAAATATTTTTTTACACTTACTTGGCTTAGTTGCGATATGCAGGATCTTTCATTGCTGCACTAAGGCTTAGTTCTTCTGTGGCACGTGGGATCTTAGTTCCTAACTAGAGATCTAACCGTGTCCTCTGCATTGCAGGGCGGATTCCTAAGTACTGGACGACCAGGGAGGTTTCTCTAAATATTCTTAAAAGTTTTGCTTAAATCCATTTGAAAAGTAATTTGTAAATCAAGCCTACAAATTAATTTAAGACCTTGACTCTCACCTCTATAAAGTTTTGACATTAAAAAAAAAAGCTGTTCCCTGAAGGATGGCCGTGTTAACCTCCTGAGGCTGATCCAGCTCTGTTTTCCTGCTTCCCACCTCCGGGTTCCCTTCTTTCCCTCTTGTGCCAACTTTTATGACCTTGTGGGAGTTGAACAAATGTTTATGCTTGCTTGAACGCTAGGCCTTATCTATTTGGCTGCTATCCCCAACTTTTACCTACAAAATTTTTTTGGTTAATTGAACTTTCCAGTTGTTTGGGTTTGGAGTAAAAGGGAGTAGACTATAATTATTTTCTCTTACAAGATCTTTTCTTTCAGCTCCTGTTGGACGAGAGCAAAAAAGGGTTCTTTTTTCTTTTTGGTCAACAGTGTACTTAATTAAGCAGACTATATGGCCATTTATTTATTCAACCAACATTTGCTGAGTTACTGCCTCTGTTGGAGGCTCTGTGCTAGATGCACAGTGGATAAGCAATAGCTCCTGCTTTCCGGTACAGTTATTAAAATGAAAAATAGACAATTAATTGTGAATAATCGAGAGTTGTCCAGAGTCTTTTGGATTGGACAGTAAACATGCTACAGCCATGCAAACAGGGGAGCCATTTTTTCTGGGGTATTTAGTCACTGTATAAATTCCATCTCACCTTCCCAATGAAGACATAGTCTGTCAGTTTGGGTAATATGATTTATAAGTCATCTTAAGGTCAATGGCCTTTTAAATTTTTTATGTAATTAGGATATAGCAGATTGCTTGATTTTTAAAGTTCAACATTTTGTATGACTGTATAGAGTAGTGGGGCTTCCCAGCTGGTGCTAGTGGTCAAGAACCTGCCTGCCAGGGCAGGAGACATATAAGAGACGTAGGTTTGATCCCTGGATTGGGAAGACCTGCTGGAGGAGAGCCTGGCAACCAACTCCAGTGTTCTTGCCTGGAGAATCCCATGGACAGAGGAGCCTGGTGGGCTACAGTCCATAGGGTCACAAAGAGTTGGACACGACAAAAGTGACTGGGCATGCACGTACAGAGTAGTGAAAACACAAACAGGCCAGCGTTCTTTCCTGTGACTTAAAGCAGCTTCTGACAGCAAATTGTGCCAAAAAATTTATTTTTCTATGGTCAGCTTTGACTTATGGGTACCAATGAATGATGGAGCGTGGAGGAGTAGATAAAACTAAATGAGAGTGCGAGTAAAACTTTGTCCTTCTGCGGGGCTGCCTCCCAGGTTTTTGAGAGTTCCCATCTACGGGTAGTTCTAGACCAGTGATTTTGAACTGGGGCACTTTTGCCCCCTAGGGGACATTGAACAATGTCTGGAAAGAGTTTTGGTGGTCACAGCTTTGGGTATGTCTAGTGGGTAGAGGTCAGGCAAGAGGCTTAAACATTCTATGATGCACGGGGCAGCCCCCCACAACAGAGTATCACGTGACCCCAATTGTGAATAATGCCGAGGTTGATGTAATTTCCTGTATGAAATGCAGTAAAAGGTAATTTTAGGAGAGAACACTAACAGTGTCTTGATGTGAATAAGGAGTTGAGCTTACTTTACTAGTCTTAAGAGTGACTAGTTCCTGAACATCAACCCAAATAATTAAGACTGATAAAAGGTATCATTTATGGTACTTAACCCTGCGCCAGGCCCCTGTATACATTGTATAGTCACTTCAGTTTTAAAATGAAGAACCAGGCTCAGAGAGGTAATTTGCCCTCGGTCTCACAGCTGGTCACGGTTAAACAGAGACACCAAAATGAAGATTGTCTGCTGCTCCTCAGAAGTTCATGGTTTTGAGCACAACATCATACTGTCTCCCTTGTGGTGTGCTCCATTCAAAATCTTACTTAAACTCAAAATTACAATATGTCCTATATACCATTGAGTTTGCTGAAGAGTAATTAAAACTATGAATATTAAACTTGATCATATGGAAGTAGGGGGAGAAAGAGAACTGACATTACTTGAAGGCCTACTATAACTCTAGAAAATGTGTGAGGGGCTTCTTGGTGGTCCAGCAGTTGAGAATCTGCCTTGTAGTGCAGGGAATGCAGGTTCAATCCCTGGTTGGGGAACTAAGATCCCATATGCTGTGAGGCAATAAGCCCTCAGGCCACAAGGAATATCCCTCGTGATCCAACTGAGACCCGAGGTAGCCAAATAAATTTTAAAAAAGAAAATATGAATTGAATTTATGCCATTATATAATTTGATCCTGATAACGACTGTGCAAAGTGGTTATGATGCACGGATGAAGTTGGTTAAGTNTGAGGCAATAAGCCCTCAGGCCACAAGGAATATCCCTCGTGATCCAACTGAGACCCGAGGTAGCCAAATAAATTTTAAAAAAGAAAATATGAATTGAATTTATGCCATTATATAATTTCATCCTGATAACGACTGTGCAAAGTGGTTATGATGCACGGATGAAGTTGGTTAAGTACCTTGCCTAAGACTGCACAACTAATAAGCGGCAGAGTTGGGATTTGAACTTCAGTCCTATGACTAAGCCATTGTCCCTTGCTGCGTTCTCGGAAGCTTGGGTTGCTGAAGGGGGTGAGGCAAGAAGCCTACTGCAGAGAGGTGAGTGAGCAGTCCTAGGTAAAACGTCCTTTCAGAGGTAACATGTTGTAGAAATGGATTACATCCAGGTGGAGAGTGAAGAGGTGAACCACTATACCTTCCTCAACTGAGGAGAATGCAGTTCAGTATGAAATTTGTTCTAGAGTTCTACCCAAACTGAAACTGCAGTTGTCATTTTGGAGAACTTTGTAGTCTGTCCACCGGGAAAGTTTTAAACACTGTTTTTATAATGGTGAAACTAAAAGTTACCTAATTGCATGTATATCCTTTTCATGGCTTACCTTCTGCCTTTTTTGAACTGTTGTATAGAACTTAACAATGACAGCATTTAGTTCTGTAGTCTTTGTACACAATTTAAACATTTGTTTTTGCTGTGGACATTGTTTTTACAATAAACATCATCAAATTCATACTTGTGTTTTCCATATGGGGGTGTGTTTTGTTTTGACAGCTAAATATTTATTTTAACTTTAGATGTGTTGTGTTTTAGAGCATAAAAAGAGGGGAAAATAAAAACCAGCCCAATAGCAACCATATTTTGTCCAGCAAGCTTTTTGTGTGTGTGTGGGTAGAAGAAGTACCTCATGTTTCATTTCGTTTACTTTAAAGGAATTTTAACCATGATTCTCAAAGGCCAGGATGCTGGAAAAAAAGAAAGATTATCTAGATAAAATGTACGTTTTGATTCCCAAATAAAACTGTGAGCCATAGATTCTGATTATAATAATAATGTCCTGATTCTGACTATAGCAGTCAGCCACTTGAATAATCAACCACTGCATGTGGACATGCTTTGTGATACTGCCTGATTTTGTTACCCCTTCCCCCAGGATTTTAGAGTGGACTTGAGAAATCTGGGAAAACTTGCAAGAACACATTAATCATTTTGAAAATCTATTTAAAAAATAAGAACGGCACTTTTTCATTGAGGGGAAATTCAGAAAATACAGACAAGCCTAAAGAAAAGAAAAATCAGTTATAATCCACTACCCCCAAATTAGTGATAGTGTTTCGAATTTCTTTTTTAATGCAGTGATTTTTTTTTTTAATGGTGGACCCACGTCCATTATAAGTGTAGTCTTAGGTTTTTAAAAAATTTTACCAAAAGGTCTGAATTACTGTTGCATCCCCAGATAGAAGTTGTGGTCATAAAGAGTGAAATGGGAATGCCATCCAAGAGTTAGAGAAAGATCATGTAGCCTCCTCCTGTAAGCTCCTTAAAATACCTCCTCCTCCAACTTGAGTAGGAGAATTTCAGCTAAAGGGCTGTCAGGATCCACCTCCCTTTGTTTTACAGATGAGAAAACTGAGGCTCAAAGAGGCCAAGCACATGATCCAAGGTTGTATGATGTATTAATATCAGAGTTCCAATTTGAAGTTTTAGGTCCTTCATGTGTAAGTAAATTTTAATTTCCTAATTAAAAACTCTTCAAAGTCAGAACCTTCTGTTGGCCTGTCTCTCAAGAGAACAAGTTATTATGGTGACAGTATGTTAACTATATAGTAAAGGATACCAAAAAGGTCATGATTTTCCTAATTTCAGAGAATGATCAAAACAGTTGTTTGCAGTTTATTATGTTATTTGCTTTATTGAAATTGAACATTAGTGGTGGGAAACCTCTTTTGAGCAGCTAGCCTTTCATTTCTTTTGGCCTGGGAGGTAAGGACAAGTACCAAAGCCTATGGAATATGCCTAGAATCACAGAAATGCAGCAGCAACTTTATAAGAGTCTTTACACATACTAGCCTGGAAGGCCCCAATTGGAGCCACTGGTGCATGAAAGTTTCCTTTGCCTTTATAAAATGAGATGTCTTAAAATTGTGGAAAAGTTAAAATTGCAGAAAGGAAATTTTAAAGATGTATTTGCTTCCAAACTTACTAAGTTCAGTTGCAGCAAATGCACATGCACGTGCGCCCACATGTGCAAGCGTTGTTTTAAATCTAGCACCGTTAAAAAAAAAAATTCTTCAACTTTCCTCCCTTTCTTTCTTGGCCATCTTTGTTCTTTCTGTAGCTGCGTGAGTCACTCTCTTCATATCTCCTTTGCCTGAATGTCTATTTTACTCTCAGGGTGATTTTTCTTCTTCTTTTTTTTTTTGCGAAGGGAGGGGGGTCCAATGGACTCTGCCCACTTGTCTTTTTTCCAGGCTCCTGGAGTCCTCATCAAGTTCCTCTGCCACTGTGTCATCCCCTTCCCTCGTTTGCCAGTATTACAGTTAGCCCACCCTGGACCAGCTCTGTTTTTCAGCCTAGGATAGGCAGGGAAGCTGCTCTCCAGAGCAGGTGTGTGGTGAGATCCGGTGTCGCTTGATACAGAAATGTCACTGCTAGAACAGAATTCAACAAAGTACATCTGGCGATTGCGTAGGCTGCATACACATGTAAACCTTTAACACAAAATCATCCCTTCTCTATGGCCAGGGGCCCAGCAAATGCTAAAGCTACGTGGAATAATGATTATGGATACTCCCTGCCAAGGGCTTACTATTTGAACAAATGAGAAAATTGTACCCTTGCCTAGGGCTGTGTTCTGAAGTAGTTTTTGCTCCTGTTCCTCATTATTACCTGCTAATGAGTATGTATATTGTCAGTGAGCTGCCAGCTCTTCCCAGCTTCCTGCAGTACGCTGTATTTCTCTTCTGACAATGGGTTTTCCTCTGTATTTAAACCAACGAGATTTGCTTGCACTTTATTTTGGGAGTACTCTTGGTGTAAAATACACAGATAAAAGATACATGTGTACTGGCTTTGTAAGTGCAATGAAACCTAGAAAAAGAAAAGAGCTATCAAAATAAGTCATGGTTGCCAGCATTCTACTTCCTGTAGGTTTTATTTACCCACCTAAGAACTCTAGTTCTTACATATATTCAGGACATACTCCATAGTAGACGTTCTAATCACAAGAATTCACAAAATCCACAAAATTCTAAATATGTTTTTCAGTACTAAAGACATGATAGCTGGCAATGTAGAGATTTTATTGTCAAGGTTGTTTTGATAAGGATGGTACAAAAGTTAATTTCTATACTCAACAAGTTTTGCTATTCACTTTCAGTTTTAGAGTGCGGATAAGGCTGCTTGGCATCTGTCAGATTAAAAATGTGTGATTTATTAGGAAGACATTAAGGACTGATTTTTCAGTGGATCTCTGTCAAGCCTACTATTAGACTTTATTCTTGTTTGGGAAGCTGATTGCCAGCGTCTGTGTATAGACATAATTTATCATCTGCACTTCTGTGTGACTAGGTGAACTGAAGTAACAGGTGTCCCCCCAGGTTGCTTAGAGACTATACAGGCACACAGACACATAAATTCCAAAAAGTTTTATATCACTAAACCATAGTGGTGAATTTAGACATTTGAATTAACAAAATTTTGTTTTTCAACAGTTTGTAAGAAGCACCCTATAAATAATGATAGCTTCAAATACTTAAAATGTTGAAAAAAAATATCGTCAGTCAGATGATTTCTAGATGCTAAGGAGACACTCTGAGTTCCTTGTCGAAGATTCTACATCTCCAAATACCAGGGTCAGTTCAGATTTTCAAATTCTGGACTCTTCCCTTCTGGGCCACAAGATGCAAAAATTTCCAGTGTAGTAAGCACATGTAACCACACTAAGGAAAAGAAATGAAGCAGCCAAGCTAATAGGAGGTAAAAGTTTATACTTGTATCTACAGATAAAAGAGTTGGCCTTTGTTGGAGCCACTTTTTAAATATCAACTTCCCCCAATTTATTAAAGAATAACATATAATTATATATATTTATAGGTGTAGTATGGTACAATAAATTAAGTACAATAAATCTGTCATAAATAAATTATAATAGATAAATTAGGAGTTTAGGATGAACATGTACACACTACTATATACAAAATAGACAAGGGCCTACTGTATAACAGGGAACTGTATTCCATATCTTGTAATAACCTCTAATGGAAAAGGATCTGAAAAAGAATAGATATATGTATATAACTGAATCACTTTTCTGTACACCTGAAAACATTGTGAATTTAAAAGCATTGTAAATTAACTACACTCCAATTTAAAAATGTTAAAAATAATATTAAAAAAAGGAAGTGTACAATGTGATGGTTTGATATACATTGTGGAATGATTATCAAGATAATCTGATATCCACTCTATTGAGTATAATTCATGTAAGTAAACTATATCCAGTTAAGGCATATGGGTTGCAGCAGGGGTGTACACCCGTGAGGCCACTGCCACTCTGGGGATGTGGAATATTTGGGCCACTCATTCCCCCTACATGTTTCCTTTCACGTCTTTTTTTTGCAGCACATTCTTCCTTTGCCCCAGTCCCCAGGCCACTGCTGATCTGCTTTTGTGTAAAAGCTGCTTTCTAACTTAGATTTGAAAAGTTTGTGGAGCTTTCTTGATCCAAAGACCAGATATAAATCCAAAACACTGTTTTCTTCTCTGTATTTGAGATAAAATAATATTACAGGCAGATTCCGGGTTTGACTTTCTAGAATCTTTTCCTGCTTGCTTAAAGATGTGTACTTAAGAATTTTGTCTGCGCATAAACTACAGCCTCCTTATTACATAGTCTCAATACATACTTGAATTGAAGGGAGATAAAAACCAAGAGAGAAACAATTCTAATAAAATGGAAAAGTGTGGTATATGTTCTTCTGAAATAGGTAGTGACATGTCAGATACCTCAAGGATAGGACACAATGTAATTTTAATCTTGCTTCATACTTATTCATAGATTAAGACTGAAAGCAATGAGAACAAATGTTTTACATCTGTAGATCTATACCTCCAGCTAGTGTGTGTATCAATATATAATCATTATTCAGGAGTAACCCTACCCCCTGAGCCTTCCAAAAGATTTGAATTGGTTTCAGGGGGAATTTAAAGTAGATGGAAGGTGAACCATCCTTACACACTAGTGCAAAGCCAGCTTTTGACATGCTGTCTGTTGCTTTCCCATTGATATATTCAGTTGAACGAATGATTAAGCAAATTGAAGGGCTATAGGAGCTTCCCTGGTGGCTCAGATGGTAAAGCGTCTGCCTACAATGTGGGAGACAGGTTTGATCCCTGGGTTGGGAAGATCTCCTGGAGAAGGAAATGGCAACCCACTCCAGTATTCTTGCCTGGAGAATCCCACAGATGGAAGAGTATGGTAGGCTACAGTCCATGGGGTCGCGAAGAGTCAGACACAACTGAGCGAGCTTCACAGCTTCACACAGCTTCGCAGGAGAGAGAGGGGCTTCCCAGGTGGCACTAGTGGTAAAGAAACTGCCTGCCAATGCGGGAGACATAAGAGACAGTGGTTCAATCCCTGGGTTGGAAAGATCTGGAGGAGGAAATGGCAACCCAGTCCAGTATTCTTGCCTGAAGAAGCCCCATGGACAGAGGAACTTGGTGGGCTACAGTCCATGGGGTGCAAAGAGTCAGACACGACTGAAGCAACTGGGCACACACACACAGTATTGAGATGCAGTTTCTCTCTTCCTCACTCACTCCCTCAAAATAATCCATGTCACCATAATTTGTGTCTAACAATCTTTCCTTTCCATTGCTGTTGCTCTGTCCTGCATCTTGTCTCCATCTGACACTGATTTCAACTGTTCTCTGCCCTTTGCTTTTCTTTCCCAGGTTTCTTCCTCCTCCTCTTTTCTGTCTCCTGATACTACTTCTCTTACGCTGCTCTGCTTTCTCATGACAAAGCTGTTTTTATAAACATCTCCAGACCAAGTCATCAGCAGACTAATTCCAACATGTCAGATGTCATCTTGGAGATTATTTTTCTTTTTGTTTCATGGTCCAATAATTCAAACTCCTTTTAAGTTTGGGGCCATGCTGGCGGTTTGAGAGTTGTGAAGGGTTGGTTTTCAGATAAAGTTGAATATGTGGGTCTGTTGTAGACAGTTGTTGAAACCATGACTCACTGAAAAGGAATGAGTGATGTACATTACAATGTTCCTACAAAACTTACTTACAAAGCTAAAGCAATTAAAATGCTTTTGTGGTAAGGAGATTTATTGTTCCTCAAAAGGTACTGGAAAGATTTTGTTTTTATTGGGCATGACTTGCAGCTTGTTGGATCTTAGTTCCCTGTCCTGGGATCAAACCTGGGCCCTCAGCAGTTAAAGTGTGGGAGTCTTAACCACTGGACTGCCAGGGCATTCCTGGAAAGGGTTGTTTTTTTTTTAAATCCTTCAACATTAGTCAAAATCTATAGAACACACAACACACACCGAGTGAACCCTAATGTAAACTATTAAGATTAGTTAATAGTTATCAATGATGGTTCAACAACTATAAAAAATATATTACAATAATGCAGGGTATCAAAAATAGAGGAAAGTGGGAAAGGGTCTTATGAAGGTATGTGGGAACCACCTTTTGTTCAATTCTGTAACTCTAAAACTGCTTTTAAAATGTATATAGGTGTATAACACTGTCACTTTGCTGTATAGCAGAGATTGGCACAACATTGTAAATCAACTATCAGTTCAGTTCAGTCGCTCAGTCGAGTCCGACTCTTTGTGACCCCATGAATCGCAGCACACCAGGCCTCCCTGTCCATCACCATCTCCCGGAGTTCACTCAGACTCACATCCATCGAGTCCATGATGCCATCCCTCATCCTCTGTCGTCCCCTTCTCCTCCTGTCCCCAATCCCTCCCAGCATCAGAGTCTTTTCCAGTGAGTCAACTCTTCGCATGAGGTGGCCAAAGTACTGGGTACTTTGTACCCAGTACAAAGTAGCTGTGAGTTACAGCTTTAGCATCATTCCTTCCAAAGAAATCCCAGGGCTAATCTCCTTCAGAATGGACTGGTTGGATCTCCTTGCAGTCCAAGGGACTCTCAAGAGTCTTCTCCAACACCACAGTTCAAAAGCATCAATTCTTCAGCATGACTACCATTTAAAAAATTATTGCCAAAAAATAAGGCTGCCTTAATAAATCTATTCTTTTCACTTGAGATTTAGAAATATAACAAATATATCAGCACTTTTTGTTATTAGCTTGTAGATAAAAGCACAGTGTTTGTTTTTCAGTGTGAAGTTGGACATGCCTGAATCTGAGCAGAGCACAGCATAAGAGAAGCGCCTCTCATGGTGCTGTAAGGTGAGCCGTGCTGTGCTGTGCTCAGTCACTCAGTCGTGCCCGAGTCTTTATGACCCCCAGCAGGCTCCTCTGTCCATGGATTTCCCAGGCAAGTATACCAGAGTTGGTTGCCGTTTCCTCCTCAGGGGATTTTCCTGACCCAGGGATCGAACCCAGGCCTCCTGCAGGCGGATTCTTTACCACAGAGCCATGTGGAAAGCCCTTAGCTTAGCCCATGGGCTCCCTGAATAGTGACAGTGTGAGCTCCTGGGAGAGCTGCCCAGTGCTGCTCACCACTGTCAGGTTGTACAAGAGTTACTGGGCAGGTCAGTGTGAGCACTGGGTTGGAACTTTCTCTGGCTGTGGTCACTGAGGCATCGTGCCATCTTTGTGGTGCAGTGAAGCCCCCAGGCTTGACAAATTGTCTGCCCTACAACTCAAAGAGCCCCTTTTCGACCTTTGCATTTGTAGTGTCACCAGCAGCAGTGACAATCGGTGAGCTCATGTCAACTCTTGGAGCCAGTATCCAGGGCAGAGTTTGATTGCTTTTGACCAAAGGTTATTGCTTGGCTTGTAGTAGCATAAATCTGACACCAGAACCTCCAGGCTTGGCCAACGCAACAGTAAACCTATGTGAAAAGAAGGTCTTATTATAAAAGATTTCTATATTACTGGAACTGAGTGAATATTATGGGCATCGTCAAGTATGTGTTGCTTTCTTGAGTTGGCTGTGTAAACAGACCATTCTATGTAGGCGTGGGTGGGTGGGGATCAGGCCTGAGAGGAACTTTGAGGCTGAGGGAGATAAGGAAACATTGGGATGGTGTTAAAGTCGTTGGAAGAGAAAAAAAATGACAAAGCATTAGGAATTAGAACATAAATGAGGACAGTCACTCAAGGAATCAAGGAATGGCTGTCTTGGGGATGTGATTGTTCATGGAATGTGTCCATCAGCTCTGTGATTAGACCCAGGGTCAAAAACTTCATACAGTTAGCTGCAAAATTACTCATGAAGGGGGAGTTGGTTATCAAGTTCACCTGTTTAATGTTTTAAATTTCATTGTATATTGGAGGAATTTTTTAATGTATGGATCTGTTATATATACTTATTGTTATGCTTGTTATTAGGAAAGCTTTCACATATTTTTCTTGATTTCAATGCTTGACTGGTTGACTATATGTGTGGTCCTACCTCTATTGGAAGCAGCAGATTTTAATGGGAAGGGGAAAGAAGGGACAGAGAGAATCTCTCCATTGAGTAGCAACCCTTGATGGAGGCTGGGGATTCCAGTTTGGCTGCCAAGGTCACGGGTTGCTGTGGGCCAGTGGAGGCCTGAATGGTGGCACAAACACTCCGTTCCTTGTGGTTGCCCTCACGATTGACACCAAGTTCTGCAAGCTGACTGGACTGTACGTGCAGTTCCTGTCCATTGTAGAGGCAGCAGAAGTAACGGTCTGACCAGTGCATCCTGTTTTCAGCCCACAGGCATACACAGGCTCGGTCAGTCAAGAGGCCTGGCACAGTCTTGCTCCTCCCAGCCAGGCTGCTGGAAAAAGCTGGAAGGCCTGTGGAGATGCTGTGATGATGGCAGGCAGGGCGGGTATGTGACAGGGTCTGCCCTGCTTGCCCCTCTGCTGCTGCCCTTTGTCTCCTCTCGGTCTCCCTTCCCCTCTGTCTCCTGCTTACCCTGGATTTTTCTGTTAAGGTGCAAGGAAAGTTCCAAAAAGAGTTGGGGCCCCTCGGCAGAGGCCATCAAGCCCCCAGAGCAGTGTACTTTAGACTTCCCCACTGCCGGGCTGTTAGAGCTGCACGGGTCTGGTATGTATCAGATGGAATTTGGGGTACTTGTGAAAGTTTCTGATGTACAACTTGAAAGTTGATTTGGATCACCTCATAAGCTTATTGTTCCTTCCTCTTTTAAAACCCCTACAGTTTTCCTTTTGTTGCTGTTTAGTCATGTCTGACTCTCTACTATCCCATGGACTGTAGCCTGCCAGGCTCCTCTGTTTATAGGGTTTTCCAGGCAAGAATACTGGAGTGGGTTGCCATTTCCTTCTGCAGGGGATCTTCCCGACCAGGGATCAAAGCCGCTTCTCCTGTGACTCCTGCACGGGCAGGCAGATTCTTTACTGCTGAACCACCTGGGAAGCCGAAATTTTCCTTTCTCTGTGTGTTACTGTCCCTAGAGCACACCCTGGCTGTGTGCATGCCAATGTGAAGGACTTACTGTGCAGCTAATTGATTGGAGCAGGGCTGCCCAGTTGTCAGGGCTTCAGGAAACAGTTCATAGGATACAAAAGCCAGCTTCTAGAGTAAGAGTCTGAACACTTCCTCAAATGAAATCATCAGATGTTTTCAGTTCAGTTCAGTCACTCAGTCGTGTCTGATTTTTTGACCCCATGAATCTTAAGACGCCAGGCCTCCCTGTCCATCACCAACTCCCAGAGTTCACTCAAACTCACGTCCATTGAGTCAGTGATTCCATCCAGCCATCTCATCCTCTGTCGTCCACTTTTCCTTCCGCCCCCAATCCCTCCCAGCATCAGAGTTTTTTCCAATGAGTCAACTCTTCGCATGAGGTGGACAAAGTACTGGAGTTTCAGCTTTAGCATCATTCCTTCCAAAGAAATCCCAGGGTTGGTCTCCCTCAGAATGGACTGGTTGGATCTCCCTGCAGTCCAAGGGACTCTCAAGAGTCTTCTCCAACACCACAGTTCAAAAGCATCAATTCTTCGGCGCTCAGCTTTCTTCACAGTCCAACTTTCACATCCATACATGACCACAGGAAAAACCATAGCCTTGACTAGGCGGACCTTAGTCGGCAAAGTAATGTCTCTGCTTTTGAATATACTATCCAGGTTGGTCATAACTTTTCTTCCAAGGAGTAAGCGTCTTTTAATTTCATGGCTGCAGTCACCATCTGCAGTGATTTTGGAGCCCAAAAAAATAAAGTCTGACACTGTTTCCACTGTTTCCCCATCTATTTCCCATGAAGTGATGGGACTGGATGCCATGATCTTCGTTTTCTGAATGTTGAGCTTTAAGCCAACTTTTTCACTCTCCTCTTTCACTTTCATCAAGAGGCTCTTTAGTTCTTCACTTTCCGCCATAAGGGTGGTGTCATCGGCATATCTGAGGTTATTGATATTTCTCCTGGCAATTTTGATTCCAGCCTGTGCTTCTTCCAGCCCAGCGTATCTCATCATGTACTCTACATATAAGTTTAATAAGCAGGGTGACAGATGTTTATTGACTAATATTCTGTGTGCAGGGCACTTTGCTAGATGCAGTGGAGAATATTAAAAACAAAAGGGATCTCTTCAAGCAAGGAATGTCCATCCTAATTGGAGAAGCTGTTAGAGACACATTAAGAATGTGGTGGAAAGACCACTGAACTGAGCGGGAAGAGGGAGTTGGGAGTGTTGAGTGCTAGTCCAAGTTCTACCAATAACCATCTGATCCCTTGGGCAAAGTACTTCCCCTCTCAGGGTCTCAGTTTAGAAAGGGAATTAGACTGGATAATCTCTAAGACTTTCTATATAGATTGGTTCAAAAGCAAATGTTAAACAACAGTACAGGGTGGTAATAGAAGGATTCCAGGAGATAGTACCTTCTCTTTTGCCAAATGAAATATGCATATGATAGTTACTATTATGTGTATATGATACATATATTTATATTATATAATTGTACTGATTACACAACTGTCTTCCCTGGTGGCTCTGATGGTCAAGCATCTGCCTACAGTGCGGCAGACCCAGGTTCAATCCATGGGTCGGGAAGATCTCCAGGAGAAGGAAATGGCACCCTACTCCAGTATTCTTGCCTGGAAAATTCCATGGATGGAGGAACCTGGTAGGCTCCAGTCCATGGGGTTGCAAAGAGTCGGACACGACTGAGCAACTTCACTTTCACACAACTATAGACTAGCATTTATCAAAGTGGTGTCCTTGGACCAGCAGCATCAGCATATTACCTGGGAGCTTGTTGAAAATGCAGATTCATGGGCCCCATTTCAGACCCACTGAATCAGAAGTACTGAGGATGCAGCTCAACACTTTGTGTTTCAGTAACCTTCTCCCCCAGGAGACTGGGACGGTTGTTCTCAAACTTGGCTGCACATTAGATTCATCCGGGGGACCATGGGGGCCACTCAGACGTTACTAGTTGCTTTGGCTTCCCAGGTGCAGCCAATTTGAGAATCTCACTGATTTAGGGAAGGTGACATGCATCAAAGCACCTCTTACTCTGCAGTGGTAACAAAGCTCAGAGGCATGGAGTCAGCCAAAGCCGAAGTTGAGTGTGGGGGGATGGGGAAAAGTAGATTTGAATATGACTGGGAGGCCTTGAGTTTCATGCTAGAAATTTGGCGTTTAGATTGAAGGAGAGGAAAGTTTGGAGGAATGGGAGTGATCCATTCAAGGTGGTACATTTGAACGGTTATTCTAGCAGCTCTGTGAAGACAGGAAGTGAACTGAAGTTGCTCAGTCGTGTCCGACTCTTTGAGAGCCCACGAACTGTAGCCTACCAGGCTCCTCTGTCCATGGGATTTTCCAGGCAAGAGTACTGAAGTGGGTTGCCATTTCCTTCTCCAGGAGATCTTCCCGACCCAGGGATTGAACCCAGCTCTCCTGCATTGTAGGCAGACGCTTTACCGTCTGAGCCATAGGAAGCCTGGTGAAGTAAGTAGTCTAGGTCTGAAGTAATCATGNTCTGTCCATGGGATTTTCCAGGCAAGAGTACTGAAGTGGGTTGCCATTTCCTTCTCCAGGAGATCTTCCCGACCCAGGGATTGAACCCAGCTCTCCTGCATTGTAGGCAGACGCTTTACCGTCTGAGCCATAGGAAGCCTGGTGAAGTAAGTAGTCTAGGTCTGAAGTAATCATGAACCAAATTAGGATTGTAGAAATGTGATTATAAGGAAGAAAAGGTGTGAAAGCTCTCTGTAGGACAAATGGCTAGGATTCAGTGATAGCTCTGTGGGTAGAAGGTAGGGTTAGAACTAAGCCTTTGGCTCAGGAATTTCTCTCTTGTTCTGGGATAAACGGGGCCCTGCAGAGGCAGCTATCAGAATTGTCAGGTTTTATGCATCTGTACTCATCCTTTGCCCATCATTGCTTTGATTTTGGAGTTCTAACTGGGTAGGTATTCCCCAGTGAGTTATAGAAAAACACAAATTATAGTCACCCAGAAAGCTACCCATGGTCATCATGGCAGGATGGGAGGGGGGAATCCTGTTTTTCTTGACAAAAGAATGCTTGGAGTTGTGGGAAAGTCGTAAACTTGGCAGTGACTAATTCAAGCCTATCAATCAATTAAGTGAATTTTTATTCTATCATTTGTTTTATTTGGGAACTGTTGTAATAGTCATTGAAAGGACATCAGTCTTCATATTTTTAAAACAAAAATACCATTGAACATTGGGGCAAAGGACAGGATCTCAAGGTTTTACCTTTTTTTTTTCTTCTAATTTTATTATTATTTTTTTTACTTTACAACACTGTATTGGTTTTGCCATACATCAGCATGAATCCGCCACGAGTGTACATAAGTTCCCACTCCTGAACCTCCCTCCCACCTCCCTCCCCAAGGTTTTACCTTTTAACTTTAGCAAATATTTGTTGCTCCATTTTTCTTGCTGGATTTCGCCATCTCTTGTTCTTTTTTGGTGGTGGTGGTTGTGGTGATGGGTTTTTTTGCATTGTCCCTACTTGTTCCTCATGTCTCATAATTTTAGTTTATTCTGTTATCCGTGACTTTTGTATTCCTAAGTATTCTTAATGTTTTATTTGTTTTTCTACATTTCTTTAGTCTTATTTAGCTCATTAGCCAGCAGTTATGTAAAAGCATATGAGGAAAATACCTATAGTGTTGTTTTTTTAACCTTAGACCCCCCCTTCATCCATTTCCCCAACCCTTGTTATTTATATATATGAGCTTTTTAAAATAAACTTTTTAGATTGTATATATGAGAAATCATACAGTATTTGTCTTTCTCTAATTTCATGTACATAATGCCCCAGAGGTCCATCCGTGTTATTGCAAGTGGCAAGATTTCCTTCTTTTTATGTCTAAGTAGCATTCCATTGTATATACATGTACGACATCTTCTTTATCCATTAATCTATTGATGGGTAAGAGGGTTGTTCCGTATCTTGGCTATTGTAACTAGTGCTGCAGTGAATGGGGGTGCAGATTATATTTGCCCTTTTCTTTGGATAAATACCAAGAAATATAATTGCTAGATTATAGCGTAGCCCTGTTTTTAATTTTTAGAGGAACCTCCATACTGTTTTCTGTAGTGGCTGCACCAATTTACATTCCCACCAACAGTGTAAGAGTATTCCTTTTGTTCTGAATCCTTGCCAACACTTGTTATTTGTAGTGTTTAGATAATAGCCATTCTGTGGGTGTGAGGTGATTTTGTGGTTTTGGTTCACATTTCCCTGATGTTGAACCAGGGAAATTAGTGATGTTGAAGCATCGTTTCATGTACCTGTTGGCCATGTGTTTGTGTTCTTTGGGAAAACGTCTATTCACTTCCACTGCCCATTTGCGAACTGGATTATTTATTTTGCCATTGAGTTGTATGAGTTCTTTGTATATTTTGAATACTAGTTCCTTATCAGATATATGATTTGCAAATATTTTTCTCTCATTCCATAGGTTGCCTTTTCACTTTGTTGATCATTTTCTTTGCTGCACAGATGCTTTTTTATTTTATATAGTCCCACTTGATTATTTTCGCTTCTGTTGCAAATTTTAATATGCCAATTAAAAAGGAATGAATATATTTTTATTTCTTATCCACCCTTTGTGACCAAAAATTCTGTAAATTTGCATCCAGAAATGGCCTGTCAAAAGAGCTCCTTCATGCTTATTTGGGGCCTGGTGGACACACTGCTTATTTTTTCTCTTTTTATTAGTATACAGGTTGTGCCATGTCTGGAAGGAAAGACCTTTCATTACTAGTTGGAAACCAGTACAAGCAAATTCGATATTTAAAAATGTTCCATATATTCCAATGCAATATTTTTAAATGGCTTACTACTCTAACTTTGGAAAAGTTGTGCATAAAAGTCTAAGGATGAATCTAGAAGGATCACAACTTAAAATGTGTAGTAGATCTAATAGATATCTTTTAAAAATATAACCTCTCTTTTGCCAGGTTGAATAAAGATAAAACCTTTCTCTTTCCAATTTCTGAAGAATATTATATCATGTAAAGTAAATGTAGAAACTTGTGTGGAATAGATAATCTTCCAGACATAGAGTATATTATACTCAATCTAAGGACACAAAATTGGATTTTCTTTTATTTCTATAACAATATCCTTTGGGTTTTGTTTATGTATTAAGTTAATGTGTTGGTAAAGATTTGATTATGATATAGATCTTTATTATGTTGAAATTGTTAAAATAAGACATCTTTTATCTTAACTGTTTATTTATACCAATACATAATTTTACTGGGTAAAAGCCGCTTTATAAAGGAAAGAAGCCGGTGGCCATATCATTTGTATTTCTTATTGCATATAATGATAACATTTCAAATGTGTTTTAGACGTGTATATGGTGATGTCTTGACATTCATAGCAGTGTAAGCATTTGAATCAAAGCAGGATAAATAAGTCTAAGCTGCTGCCTGGTACCATCACAAGCATACCTAATTAAGAAAGTATTTGGGGTTCACTGCTGTTTGGTTTCTAAGGTAGGAGAGAATATTTGGAAGGATATGGTTAAGGAATGGTTACCATGACAATTGCATTCAGAGAATTTAGAGGCGACAGTGATTCTGTGTAGCTCATCCATTTTGACTGATTCAGCTGGTCTTTAGGTTCATTCAGACAACTGCTGTTTCTGGATCTTATGTTTCTCTATAATTCACTCAGTTGATTGGTGATTTGGGGATCATTTAGGCTTGGCTGTCCATAATGATAGGATCGTCAGTATCCGAGACCAAAATACCCTTGTTAAACCTGAAGGAGAATGATTGTGTATGTTGAATGTCACTAGAATGTAGTTTCTGGCTTCTGGAATAACATAAATAGTTTGTCTAACTTCACTTATTAATTCTGTCAGGGTGGGATAAGATTAACGTGATTTATTTGAAAGCATGACTGACCCTAAAGTGTTTGGGTTTTATTTTGGATTACTTTGCTGTCATCACATTTTACCCAGAATGTTTGGCTGCTGTCCTGTTTTTGCTCTTTGACTTGCGCAATATCATCAACACAATTTGTGTTATGTCTGGTCAGGGCCACAGTTGCACACTGCAGATTGAAAAGTATACACAACACTATCGCCATGAGTGCCTTTATCCCCGCAACCCCAACTAAATGTTCAGGGCACTAGCCCTGACAATAGTGAAATGGAGATACAGATGCTGTTAAAATCTTGCTGTATGTTTTTATCTTTCTTTGTGGGGTAGTTCTTGATGGTGAAACCATGAACTCTGCAACCCAAGACTCCTCTGGCAGGGGACCAAGTTGGACCCCGGTGCAGAGAGTTCTGTCTGCTCAGCCTTTGGGCCTTTCTCTCTACTGCCCTCTGGAGGGTGTCAGGGAACATAACACTCAAGGACTCAGGGAGAGCCAGTGACTTGGTGTGGTTACTAGAAAACAAGTTCTCTGGCCTCCCCTGGCCCCACAAGGCTCCTTAGAGCCTGAGCTTGTAGAGGTAGGGAGCAGACAGAGAGAAGGCAGGGATGGTACTGGCAGTGTTGGGATCTTAGGGAGGAAGCTATTCTGGTTGTTTAGAGAATGGGATTCCTTCAAATAGAGCTCACTACATATCGAATCTATCTCTAGGAAAAATTGGTTCCAAAAAGGTGAGTAAAATGGACTAGTATCCTAAAGCTAGACTGTGATGGATTCAGATTCAAAGTTTAGGTTGGGTTGAATCTAAGTAGGGATATGCTTGGGGCCAACTGTCTGTGGCAGAATATGAAATTATTATCTAAATTTGATAACATTTCATTCTCTGCCTGCTGTAATCATCGTGATAAATATATATGTGATGTTCACTGAGTACTTTGTATGAGTGAGGCCCTGGTTAAGTGCTTTACATGCCCTGCCATCTTGCCAGCATCCAGTCCCTCTGTGAGGTCAATTACCATTATGAGGTTCCCAGAGGTTGTACAGCTGATATGAGGCGGTGCCAGCACATGAACCCAGCCAGTCTGACTCCGGCGCCCTTGCTGTGAACAGCTGTGCCATGCTGCATTCTTCCCGCAGCTGCATAAAAGGGTGTGGCACCTTTTAGAAACAGTGAGTTCTGTATGATTGGGGTGCGGGTGGTGGGAGATGAGGCTGAGCCAAGCCTTTTATACGTACATATCATGCTAAGTCCTGGGAGGTAGAAAAAAAAATCAGGGATTCCTGTCCCTGTCATCAAGAAAACAGGGATTTCTGTCCCTGTCACCCAGAAACTTAAAGTCCTGTAAGACAAATGAGGTAGAACATGGAACCAATGAGACATTGTTCATATGATAGAACAAGAAAATATTGTCTCTTCTTAAGTGTAGGTGGGAAGGGGACTAGAAGGCATTTCTTTGGCATCAGTCAATTTAAGCATTCACTTTTGAAAGTTAACAAATTTGCCTTTAGAACTGGGGCTTTAGATCTGGCAGACAAGACCCCTGTCCCTGTCGTCAGCAGACTTGTCCATACTGAATTTGAAAGAGTTGTCTTCAACAGTTGTCATTAAGATCTCTAAATAGATGAACCCATTAGCCTATTGAACTAACTGGATTTATTTTCTCATTCATTAACATTAAAAAGAAAATTTCTAACCCCTGCTTGTTTGATGACCAGCTTGGAGCAGGTTGGTTGTGGAAGGGGGGAGTTATGAGCCTGGTTATAATCCTTGGTTTTTGTTTGCCTGATTTCATTCAATGGATGCTTCATGAGTGCCTCCTGTGTGTCAGGTACTGTTCTAGGTGTGGGAATGGAGGAGTGAACAGAACAGGTGGGCCTGGGTTGGGTGGGGGAGGGCCTTCTCTCAGGGAGCTGTCGTTTCCTTCAAATTCTTTCACTCATGTACATTTCACAGTTGATATAAAAGAGCCTTTGGTGTGAGTTTCAGGATTTCACATGTTTGGGAAGATACAGTGATCACACTTCCTTTCTCCTTAGCCCCAGCCAGTCCTTTCTGAATAATGAGGGGCGGGTAAGGTGGTGATGTCAGCGCTGCCTTTGGGGAGGCCTGGAGGGTGTGGAGAGGGCAGCATGTCAGAGTGTACCATCTTTGTGTCAATGGGAAAAGCACAGGGCACACCTGTTTCCTAGTCAGGCAGAACCATCCATGCGGGGATGAGCCTGCCCACCAGCCTGCTGCCTAATCCTGTTGTTGATTGGAGATAACTTCAGCAGTCACAAAGCACCTCATCTCCATGGCAACACCTCTAAATATTCCTCTGGTGACTTGTGCTCTACATTCTGTCTGGCTCTGAGCTCTCCTGTGGCAAAATATGCTAGAGATGTTAAAAGAGGGGGGGGGACTCAACTAATAAATCTATTCTAAATGACTGAGTCATTTGTTTTGATTACCTGGGTGATTGCCAAATGTTAATTTAAAACTGAAATAGGCCATGAGCTCACTCTGCTAACAATGCTGAGTGTTTGAGCTAATACAGCTTGATAATGAAGGGGCCAGATCCGTTGCCGGTGCGAATGTTATATGATAAACAGACATTTGGGGAAATACGCAGAACATCTTGGCAGTTTTCCTTAACTTTAAGAGTTGTAAATACAGAGAAGGTGTTACCGTGAGCCATTTCAAAGGAAGTTGACTTTTGGATCGTGAGGGTTTTTTTTTTTTTTTTTTTTTTTAAGAAACTTCTAGCTTTTCTCCTGAAAAGGTAACTTGACCTCTTGCTTCTCATTTTTTCCTAACTTAGGCACATCAGAGGTGGTTCCAGCAGTCTGCTGCCCTCACTGAATACATCCCATTCTGCACACATCCACTGTGAGGTAAGTTTTCCCAATTGCCACACATTATTACACCAGTCTCCACCTTCTGCTGTGTGGTGTTCGCGTCAACGCTGTCCAGAGATCTTTATCTGTTCGGTGCACTTTAAGCACATTTGTTTTAATTGAGCTGACCAATGTCACTGCTTACCCTAGATACATGGTCTCTGGGGATTGCCTTTTCAAGGGTGAAACATCTCATTTGCTTTTAATTTGGGGGCATGAAAAGTGAATGTGCCAAGCCCAGCAGAGTGGTTAGAAGGTGGGCCTGAGGCTACAGATCTGCCTCTGGCACCCTGTGCATGAATGGCACCTGGTAGGGAACAGGAAAGCTGCGTGGAGCAGCTCCTGGGCTTCCCAGTCAGCTGTCAGGACTCTTAAGGCCTGGGGTGAGCCGAGCCGAGGTGTGGGGCAGCCGCTCACAGTCTACCAATTTGAAGCATTTCCGTGGGGTCACCTTAATGTGGGTGGGCAGATCATCTTCTGATTAGGACTGAAGTTCTGAGCACAGCCACGTGGGTATGAGCAGCCAGGCAAGGCCAGTCCTTCCATTTAACATATCCTGGAGAGGTATCCTCCATCCGCCTAGTCCTAGTAGCTACAGCAGCTTCTGGAGACTCTGTGATGATGCCAGGTTACTCTTTTCTGTCTTTTTTGAGAGATCGGGGATGTTCACCTTTGCAAAAACTGGAAGAAGGGACTCTGCAAGACGGTTCCTCTAGGCACAGTGTAAGGAGCCGCAGTCTTGCTACTCTTTGGGCCCCAGTCTCCTTGTGTTTATAAGAGCGGTAGTAACATTTGCTGGCATCAGACCACTCAGGATTTCTAGTTTTATTCATTCAAAAGATTGCTGCATTTCTGCCTTCCCCTCCACCCCACCGCATTCCATGCTTTGTCCCACATGCAGTGTAGGGCCTGTCATTTCAGTTAGGGTAGTAGCTTTTGTTACATCTACTTGATACAGAATTCTCCAGAGATTTTTTTAAAATATAAATTTATTTATTTTAATTGGAGGCTAATTACTTTACAATATTGTATTGGTTTTGCCACACATCAACATGAATCCGCCACAGGTGTACATGTGTTCCCCATCCTGAACCCCCCCTCCCTCCTCCCTCCCCGTACCATCCCTCTGGGTCATCCCAGTGCACCAGCCCCGAGCATCCAGTATCATGCATTGAACCTAGACTGGCGATTCATTTCACATATGATATTATACATGTTTCAGTGCCATTCTCCCAAATCATCCCACCCTCATCCTCTCCCACAGAGTCCAAAGACTGTTCTATACATCTGTGTCTCTTTTGCTGTCTCTCATACAGGGTTATCATTACCTTCTTTCTAAATTCCATATATATGCGTTAGTATACTGTGTTCGTGTTTTTCTTTCTGGCTTACTTCACTCTGTATAATAGGCTCCAGTTTCATCTACCTCATTAGAATTGATTCAAATGTAATCTTTTTAATGGCTGAGTAATACTCCATTGTATATATGTACCACAGCTTTCTTATCTATTCATCTGCTGATGGACATCTAGGTTGCTTCCATGTCCTGGCTATTATAAACAGTGCTGTGATTAACATT
>SJYX01018653.1:93216-123925 GCA_006410675.1 Oreotragus oreotragus
TACTCCTTTTCCTATTTGGAACCAGTCTGTTGTTCCATGTGCAGTTCTAACTGTTGCTTCCTGACCTGCATACAGATTTCTCAAGAGGCAGGTCAGGTGGTCTGGTATTCCCATCTCTTTCAGAATTTTCCACAGTTTATTGTGATCCACACAATCAAAGGCTTTGGCATAGTCAATAAAGCAGAAATAGATGTTTTTCTGGAACTCCCTTGCTTTTTCGATGATCCAGCGGATGTTGGCATTTTGATCTCTGGTTCCTCTGCCTTTTCTAAAAGGCACATCCACAGTAGAGAACACCAAATGAGAGCTGCCTTGGCTCAAGTAGGAGGCTGCAGCTCTTCTCCTCCAAGGATCCCTAGTGCAGTTGAGAAGCTCTGTTTAAGGAGCCAGGGTTTTTGCTTTGTGCCCTTTCACAGGTCTTACTTTTATTTTTCCACAGAAACAAAGACTAGATTGTTTAAGGACATACACAGAAAAGCTAAAAACATCCTCCCACCAACTGCATTGGAAATGCTGCCCAGATGAAACTGGCCTATCAGATACATTGTTTGCCCTTACCACTTCCACTGTAGTTTGCAGCCTTGACAAAGTTTGTCAGTAAGAAAACTTCAGGAGAAACTATGTGTACAAGACTGTATTCTTAAAATGGAACATTTTCGTTGAAGTCCTTTGAAGGCATATTTGAAGTGGTTTTCTGATATTAACTAATTCCCCCAATGACATCTTTGACTAAAACTTAACATCTTTGGGTTTTCTTTGAGAGCAGTGAGCTTCTCAAGTGAGTTAGTGAAATAGAATCCATTAAGTTCTGCTTCACTGTGACAGAAATCTGTGGCATTGATTTTAAAGTAATAGCTCAACAGTCACGATGCTGTGGTGTCTTGTGATGTGTTTCCTTTCTTTTATTCATTCATTCAGCCCCTTCTATGGACTAGGTCAGGAATATAAGAGTGAGCAAAACAAGAAAAATGATACATTTTGGTTTAATAGTCTTCATGGGTAGGACATCCCTAGATTATTTTCACTTCTGCAGATGAGGGAGCTGAAGCTTGATTTTACTTTTTAAAATAAATTGCCCAATATTGAGTAAACCAGTATGGGTTCAGGGGTGCAAACCAAAGTCCCTATCTCCAGTTTGCTCCTTGAGCCTGTGAATTATGCCACCTCCATATGGGCACGTGCAGCTGTGTCTGGGACCCAAATGCCCACAAAATGAAAACAAATGTAACTGTATTTCACACTCTTGTTTTTAAAAGTTTATTTGGAAAAACTGGACAGTTAAGGAAAATGGACTTTGCAATTTCCACATGAGGATATATTTTGTGTTTCTTTAATGACAATATATCCTGTTTTATGTTTAGCACAGCATTTTTCACAGGTAAGCTTTATAATTCAAGAACTTGAAATTATTCCCTTTGGCTGCCCAATAGGTACGGAATTACTTGGAACAAAAACTTGAATACAATGTAATTCTTAATGCATACTTGAGTTGGGTATTCTATGTATTAGTTTTTGTAGTAGAGATAATGTTGTCAATTAAGGAAACATTAATTTCACTTCTAGGAAATATTTGTATCATTGACATATGGTCACTTTCATTATCGATTTGGCAGTTTTTAATATTCACAAAACAAAATTTTTAAGAGTAGTAGTCATGGTGATTTGATTCGTACTATGTATATTCATGTGACTGCTCTTCTTGGTGCACTTGTAGTAAGCAGGAAAAGCAGCCCAGATGGGTCACACAGGCTTAAAGACTTTGGAAATCTTCTGTCTAGAGCCAAGGTCTCAAGCTGGTGGGCTGGATCTGGCACACAGAGGTGTTCTTTTAAAATTTTAAGTGAATTTCCAATCATTTAGAAATTGAGAGAGTTCACATTTTTTTTTAAATCCAGATTTTCATCTTCTCTTGAAATATCAGAAGATCTGGCAGCATCGAGCCTGAATTCCTGTTGAGCAATGCTAGGCTGGAGCCAAATAGCTGCTGTATCTTTAGATAGAACATGAGCTCTGAAACTTGCCACAGTGTCCACCACTCTGTTATCTCCTTGACACTAAGGACAAGGGTCGGGTGCCATTATCTGAATGTCTTGCTTTTTTGTAAGACCATCTTGGCTCATACACACATGTGGCTTTTCAACCCCAGGTCTGTTGCGCCATTGCGACTACAAATTTAGAGCCATCCTTCCTCTCAAAATAGTAATGTGTGAATTTTCAAGTGCATACTAGGTGATGCTCATTTGAAGGGAATACCTTAAAAGGGTTGAGGGTAAACATCTGATAGGAGGGATAACTTCTGACGGGACCTGATTCAGAGCAGGAGCATCAGTACCATGTCTTTTTTTCGACGTGTGAACTTTTAGTTGCGGATCTCGCTCTGTGACTGGGGATCGAACCCAGGCCCCCTGCACTGGGCAGGTGAATTCCTAGCCACTGGACCACAAGGAAGCCCCAGCTTTATTTTATATCTTTTTTTTTTTTTTTTAACTAAGTGGTTCTGTTGAAAGAGCAAGATATGTTAAAGGTCACAAATCATGAAGTAGAAATTGAATCTTTGAATTTTATAATTACAGAAGGATATATTTATGAGACTCTTATAGAAACTTATAAAGAAGACTACAGAAAATAGTGTAATTATCAAATCCCTGGAAATATGATAACCTTGTAAACTATACAATGATCAAACTCTGGGGACTGCCCTGGTGGTCCAGTGGTTGGGACTCCATGCTTACACTGCTGTGGCCCCAGGTTCAATCCCTGGTTGGAGAATTAAGATCCTGCAAACTGCCACATGGCCACACAAAAAAAACTGATAGATCTCAGAAAGGAAGAGATTGATGGAATCAGATATATAAAAATGGACTGACAGAGTAGATCTTAAGTATTCTCACCACACAGAGACAGTGGTAACTGAGGTGGTGGCTATATTAACTTGATAGCAATAGTCTTTTCACAGGGTATGCATGTCAAGCCATCATGTTGTATCATATACCTTAAATATGTACAGTTTTTGTAATTATGCTTCAGTAGAGCTGGGGCAAAATATTGAAAGGGAAAACAGGCCAGGAAATGTTTGTAGTAAATATGACAGGATAATTGGTTTCCATATTGTGCACAGAGTTCATATAGATTGTAAGGCCTGGCATATTGAAGAGTCTCCATATCTATTGGCTAAATGAATTCTCCTGTAGGGAGATGGGTAAAAGACATTCACGTTCTATCGCAAAGTAAATGAACACATGGAAAAATGTTCAGCATCACAGATGTGCAAAGATGAGCATATTCAGATAAGCACCGAGGTACATTTCTCATCTGTTAAGTCAACAAAAAACAAAAAGAAAACCTGATGCTACTATGGTTAACTTGGAAGCAGTAAACACTTACTCATTGCTGGTAACATTGTAAGTTGGTAAAAAGTTTTTTGGAACATTATTTGGCAATATATGGCAAAAGTCACAAAGATTGGTACTCCTTGATCCAGTAATCCTATCTGGGGGAAATGTGTCCTAAGAAACAAACTGTTCTAAGAAAAGAAAAAAGCTGTATGTTATGGATATTCATCACAGTGTTGTTTATAAGGACAAAAATTAGAATTTAAACATCCAACATTAGAGAAATGGTTCATTTATTCAACAGATACTTTCAGATAAATAATTATGATACTTCTATGTAGTGGAATTCCATGTATCTGTTCAAAATTAAAATTTTGACACTTGCTAAGCAGTATGAAAGAATTTGTATAATACAACCTGATTAAAAAATGTAGGATGCAAAATGGTATATCTGCTGTGGTTATAACCTTGTCAAGTGACATGTACATATGGAGAAGAACTAGAAGGCACCTGGGCAAATGTAAGTAGCACTCTGTCTGAGGTTTTATTTATGTTGTTATCCTGTTTGTACATGTTAGACGTTGAGAGTCTTCAGCTTTTACCTCTTAAGTCAAC
The DNA here is from genome assembly GCA_006410675.1 of Oreotragus oreotragus. Lineage (NCBI taxonomy): Eukaryota > Metazoa > Chordata > Mammalia > Artiodactyla > Bovidae > Oreotragus > Oreotragus oreotragus. Next base: position 97,164 of record SJYX01018653.1, read on the forward strand.
GCCACATCACAAGCAGTGATGTGTCCATTGATCACACAGTAGGTGTTTAGTACATAATTGTGAAACACAGTGAAGACTCCTGCCCAGGGCCTGAATGCCAAGCTCTGCTAGTCTAGTTCCTTCTTGCTTGCTTCATTCCACCATCCCAAGCCTCCCCCTTTCCTTCCTGTGGTCTGTGGCAAGGCATCTTGGTGTCCCATGTGACAAGGTGTAACTGTCTGTCTCAGAGCTTCTCATTGGTGTGCAGCAAGGCTGGGGGTAGACCTTCACGTATCTGGATTCTGTGTTCACTGCAGTGGAGCCATGATGAAGGGCAGCACCCGTTTCAGCTCCTGGTTTCCATCAAAGAAGCAGCAAAACCCAACCTCAGTGTCCTGAGCTTCTCACGGCGCCCCCTCCACTCCAGCTGTGTTCCCGTCTCCCTGCTCTCAGTATACTTTTCTCCTTTAATTAGGTCAGTTACTTCATGTCTGTTTTTCTTTTTTGACATGGTTTCCTCTGGCTGTAGGGCCACATATTTTCCCCATATGTCATTGCCTCTGGAGCTTCGTGTTGCAATCGTTTTTCAAGGGGAACAGAGAGCACACTGCTGAGGGGGGCTGCTGTTGACTCTTGGCCTGCCCTTTGCCGGCATGAGCATTCCTATTTCTTTTGGGCCTCGTTCTGTTTGGTTTCGTAGTCTTCATCATCAGTTATGTTTGGACTGAAAGATACTTAAGTAAAAATAACGGTAAAGTCAGAGAGATGTCTGGCAAAGGTGCAGCACATTTGTTAAGGTTGCTGGTTTATTTATCTCTCCTGTCTCCATGGTGACTAAATCCAGGGCTGGGATTTAATGGACTTAATTTTGACCTCTTGTACATCTCTTGACTTTCCCAGCCTCTGATATAGAGAGAATTCGTTTTTACCATAAGAGAGAAACTGCCTCACTTAGAGAAAGCGTCCAAATTGGACTCTGGAAAAGTGGTATCTCCAGAGTCTTCTATTCTTCTGCTATCTTCAATCAGAGTTCATGGGGCACTTGCAGAGAAAGTGAAGTCTTTTAGATAAACATGCACAGACACGTACATACATAAACATGTGCAACATTACCATTGGCCCCAGGAAATACTTTTTTTTCAGTTAAAATAAAGTATTGTTAATGTGAATTAACTTTCAGTGAGAACCTTTTAAAAGTGAATCTTTTCTAAGAATATTAAATTAGTTGGAACATTGATTGGATATTACAATTTTTTATTTTAAAAAAGTATCTCCTTTATCTATTACATCATTCCAAGTCTCCTTACATAGAAATGTTGAAACCATATTTCAGGGTTCAAAAGTATTAAACTGGAAAGGATAGATTTGACTGGGATTTCCACAGAAGTAGTCAGGTTTGGACATTGGAATTCAGATCTAGTGCTCTGTCCATACCCAAATGATGTGAAATGAAAACATGGATCTCTGAGCAGTAAGGTAGGTAGAGTCAAACCATCTTGAAGTTGGTTCAAATCATTTTGTAAAACTTTTTATCCTCTTCCATATGATACTTTGAGACTTACAAGATACTTCAGTTTTAGGAAATTTAATAATATATCACAAATTGAGTCAGTGCCATATTTAATGCTAGTGTATAGTGTGTGGGTTTACTCATGGATAATTTGTCTATTTGCAAGTCCTTTCATCTTCTCTAGGAACAAACTCACACATGTTAATTTTCTTTAAAACCAAGCAAAGGAATTAGTAAATGACTCATGAGGACTGTACAAAGACTGAGACAAGAGAAGCGACTTAAATGCCCTTACATCCTTAGTCCTCAAAAAATGTTAAAGTCTGTCATCAAGTTCAGTTCAAGTCTGATAGGAACTCGTGAATGCTTAATGTTTTTATTAATTTTGTAACATCATAAAACTCAGTGGATATGGAAGTTGTTTTAAGGTTTTCTCCATCATCAACTCTTCTATTAATAGTACAGAGACTTGAGAAGCCAACAACAGATGCTCACTGGTGAAAGAAATCCATACTTGTGAGACGAATGTTGGATACTCATAAGTTCTGGGGTTGAAACCTTGCTCAAGTGTCTTACAACTGTGAACTTAGAAAATTTATGAGATTAAGGTCATAGCCATATACATTTTATTATGGTCAGTACAATAAGCATAGCTGAGGTCAAAGCTTTTACAGAAGTTAAAACGTCAAGGCCCAAAGCTGTTAACACTGCTTGCGGAAGCATAGCACTTTTATCCTCATCCCTAAGCCTACTGTGGAGAACTGTGCTTATTTCCACATGTCTTTAATTTTTAATGTTTTACTTTTGTTTTAATAGGTCTAAGGATGAAATCAATTTAAGTTTAAAAAGGATGACGTATATTAAAATGTGTTTAGAATAGTAGTCTCATCCTGCTATCCTATCAGCCAGATAATTCCTTCTTTGTATAGCATGTCTCACTGAAGGATCTCCATCTAATGGGTGAACATTTAGTTTCTGTACCAGTTCTTCACCTGAGTAGGAAAGCAGTGGTCCTTAGGTAGTTTGGTGAGAATTTGTGGTCTTTCCAAGACTATGGAAACCTCTTAAGCCATGTGATATGTGTGTGTTATGACCATTTTTATACCTGCTTTGTGCATGCCTGCTAAGTTCACTTCAGTCGTGTCCAACTCTTTGCGACCCTGTGGACTGTAGCCTGCCAGGCTTCTCTGTCCATGGGATTCTCTAGGCAGGAATACTGGAGTGGATTGCCATTTCCTCGTCCAGGGGAATCTTCCCAACTCAGATCGAACCCACGTCTCTTATGTTTCCTGCATTGGCAGGAGGATTCTTTACCACTAGCGCCGCCTGGGAAGCCCATACGTGATTCAGGGGTATGAATTCATAACTTCCCTAAGATATTCCAAGTGTTTCTTTCCCAGAACCAGTGGAGTTCTTCTGTGGATTCTGGTGAGGAGTTTGTGCATGTAGTATCAGTGTATATGGCTAGGGGATTCATAATCCATAGTGTGTTATTCACTAAAGTAGGTTCAGATGCTCACTCAGGGCAACCTGCAGGTGTCCATATAATATACTTCACCCTCAAATGCTGCAGCATGCATATCATTATGTGGTTGCAATTTTGAAATTCTTAGACCTGCTATCAGATTTGCTAAGATTCTGACACTTACTTTGGTGGTGGCTAGGAAAAGATGTAAATTGAATGTGAAATAAGCTCCAATTTCAGACTCGGACTTTTTGTTTATTTTTAACCACCAGCAAGTGAAAAGCACTTTATATCGCTGCCCTTTATCTCCCACATTACATGGTCACATCATTTGTAGTGTTGAAACTTGAAAGGCCCGTGTAGGAAATAAGAATTGAGGGTCTTGTTTATAGGTGTAAAACTGGAGAATTGGTGTTGAGGATAGTGGGGCAGGAGGTTTGAGTTAAATACTATAAGTGATGAGGAAAGGGATTCCAAAACAGGAAGTTACCAGCATGATAGCATTATATAAAATCTTGAGAGGGTTCCATGGCAGTTTATATTACCTAAGGATCGTAGATTTTATAAACACTAACTACAAATAGAGGGTCCTTCTAACCTATTGGTTTTCACATTATATTCCATGGAACCCTATAACTCATAGAAATGTTTCAGAGGTTTCACCAACATTTGAATTAGATTTTTTAAAGTACATAGAACTATTTTAAAGACAATAAAAAAGCAACAGACACCCTCAACTGTGTTTCATAGAAAAATTTTACATACATGAGAGCACTTACTGAATGACTTTAAGTAAAGGTTATTAATGTCAGCTTAAAATAAAATTTTGAATAACACTTATCTGTCATCCATCAAAGTCAGGATAATATTTCTGTTGTGGGAATAAAGACAAAAGGTCTTCAGTGCGACCATTTCACTAAAGCCATGTGTTAGGGCATCAGCCTGCAAAAGCTGAAGTTACATTTTGGTTTCCAGTTACCATGAGCACTTATCCATCTGTTATATTTAGATTTTTTTTTCTAGTACCTTTAGGAATCTGGAAACAGATGAGTATTGCTTTCAACTTGAAACCACCATAAAAGGGGAGAGGTAGTCAAGAGGCTGGAGGCGGGCTCCAGTGTCATCCCTCAGATGGGGCCGTGTGAATGGATTAGGGAACCTTTCTAAAGGTCTCTCTCTTGGCCCATAGCTCAAAGTGTTCAACACAAGTCTGAAAATGTATGGGTACAATAGTACAGTTCATTAGGTGATTTTCAGGGCTTCTTTGATGATGCTTAAAAAGTCTTACAATGGCGCTGGCTTCTTTCTTTCACTTGGAGGACGCTGTACTCACTTTGGTCCTTTCGTTCTGGGTTGGACCACATTCTCTGCCTGTAATCTAAGCCAGTACTTGCCTTGTTTATCACTGAAGTTTATTTTTTTTTTAAGTGTTTGCTTATCTATTTTTATTTTCTGCTAACATTTTATTGTGAAGATTTCCAATTTGCAATGATGGTGTGAAGAACACCTGTATCCCCAGGCTCTGCTTGTCTGATGAGATATCTAGTCATCCCTCTGTCTGTATCTATCAACCCAAATGACTTTGGGATGCATTTCCAAGAATATGTGGTAGATTTCACCAGTCAAGTAAGTTCATGTATTTTACATACTTCAACCCAAATGACTTCGGGATGCATTTCCAAGAATATGTGGTAGATTTCACCAGTCAAGTAAGTTCATGTATTTTACATACTTTGAGTCTGGCTTTTCGAACAATATCCAAATATGCCTAAAGTGGCATAGAGTCCCATGAAAGAAGGTGTCAAATAGATGCCCCACTTTTACTGGGCAAAAAAATGAGGAGCCTTATTTTAAAAGTCGCACATTTTCTAGAATTCTGGCATGGAGTTGGAAAAGAATACTGGCTTATTTTTAAATCTGGACTTTTTTGTGACTCAGACATTGCTGACCCCTGATAGAGAAGGGGGGGTATGCTTGTAAATTTTGTTTCCATCGTTGAGACAGGAGCCAAATAACTTCCAGTTCTTACAGAGAGGCAGGATATCATCTTTAAAAGTGTTCTAAAAAATACATCAGTGTTGGTCAGTCCAACAAAATCTGTTGCTTTTGGAAAACAGGGAAGCAGTTAACTAAGGATTAAATTTGCTCTCTGCTAGATCCTGTCCCAAACCCTGGTGTCAAGGTGTTAAGTGCAAATTATTAAGAAACACTCTTCTTACAATTGGGAACACTGAGACTGGGATGGAGATGAGAGGTTTTCAGTGTGGCTTTTGCCTCCTTGATGTGGAAAGCACGCCCTCTGTCCTTGCAAAGCTGCATTGTTGTTCTTTTTATTCTCAATCCCCAGAACCCCATCCACTCTCCCTTGGCCCCAGGGTTGGCTGGGTATATTTCCTTCTGGAAGTCTTCCCTTGCACTCCTGAGTTAGCTGGCTGAATAGCCCTTAAAAGCATTTCCAAGGAGTTGGGCCCCCTCCCTATAGGGACTAATCCCACAGTTTCCACTTCAGTTCCAGCTGCTGTTGCCTTGGTAGAAGCAGATCCCTTTGATGCTTCCAAGAAAAATTTAATGTTTAAGAATAAAAAGTTAGGATTGGGGATGTGGGTAAAGAACTGGGTGGTGGGAACACGTGTACACCAGTGGCAGATTCATGTTGATGTGTGGCAAAACCAATACAGTATTGTAAAAAATAATAATAATAATAAAGAAAGAAAAAAAAAGAAGAACATGGATTTAAAAAATTACCTATAGGGAGTTGCAAAAATTTAAGCAGTGCCCTGAGACAGACACTCTACTTCTTTAAAACCTATTAGAAGTCCTTAGCGCCATGAAAGGATAATGCCCTTTGGTCTTGGAAGAGACTTATTAGGTTGCAAAGGTTTTGATTCCTCTACTACTTACTTGCTCTTTGATCTGAGACTTTCATAAGCTCCGATAATAAAACGGATTTACTGTATATGGTGTAGTAGAGAGGTTTAAAACTATCTAGTTTCTTTTATAATTCAAGTTTTTGAATATTTACTATTAATCTGATTTAATTTTGTTTGAAAACTGTTGTTTTGGACATGAATACTTTATATTCTGTCATTCATATGTACAGGGCCACCCTGGAGTAAATGACATGTCCACAAAACAGTTTAGAAACTTCACTTCCTGACTGCAAAACAGATGTTCAAACCACATAGAAATTGATTAGGCTGTGTACCTAGTAGGAAGGTGGAAAGCTTCTAGATTTATGGGGACAGGTGACAGTATGAGCTTCTATTCTTAGTTTGCCCTTGCTCCCCTCTCTTAAGGCAAGACAGTTAATCTTTTTAACATCTCAGTTTATCCATCTGTAACACCTGTATTCTTCTTTCATGAAAACAGTACCTGGTTTATATTTGATAGCATTTGAGGACTTGATATAGAAAGTGGCATCAAGGCACAATTACTCTGTAGAAATTGTTCGTATGTTGAATGATAATCTTGACAAATCACTAATTACTACATTTAGAAAGTTACAACTCTGGAGGGAATTGATATTTGATATTGTTGTCCTGTGTGTTCTAAGTTACCATCATAACAGTAGGAAAATAAACCCTGTTTTGGCTGTGTTACAAAGGGATTAACTCACTTCTTCAAGTGGTTACTAAATCTCCAGCCGTCTGACAACAAACAAAAAGTGCTCCTTGTTTTATTTAATTTTTCTGGGAAAAAAAGTCTTCTGACCAACCTTGGCTTAATTTTTTCTTCTGTGGAGAGCTTTCCAAGTTGTTCTCTTTGTAAAGAATGAAGGATAAACCATACTTAAAGCAACTTAAAATTACCCTCTACAAATAGGCAGAGGTTTTTAGATCAAAGCCAAGAACCAAGATTGTGTGGAACTTGTTTATTATAGATTTGTTTCCTGCTACTTGTGCCTTTGCAAAGAATCAAATATTAACTAAATAGCAAGAGGATTAAATAATTAGACCCTAAGGAAAACTAGAATACCCGTATGCCTATTTTCTAAATTCTGTATCCTTGGAAGTTTGGGGCTAACATGAGAGAGAGAGAATCCTTGCCAGTCCTTTTGCAGTGTTCTGCTAGATTTTAGTGGTGTATAAATGCGTGTGTGTTTACTATGAAATTGTGTAAGTCGTGTGAAAAATGAAATCCACTTGAAAAATTAAAAGACACTATCTGCTTAGGTACAAAGCCTGATTTTTATATATATTTTTCTTTTCCAGATTTTTTACTTTTCAGTTCATATAGTACTTGGACACACAGGATTTAATTTGATTCCTAAAACAATCCTATAGGGAAGGCAGGTCAGGTATTCATGTCCCTATTTTATTGATGAGGAAGGAAAAATTAAATTGGCTTGTGATCAGGTAAACAGGGGGTTTTTGATTCCATGTCTATTGCCCATTCATTGAGTTACAAAGCAATGAAGCCAACCAAATGTTCATTGTTCTGTGCATTAAATGGAAGCTTAAAATGAATTTAACTTTTATAATGTTGTCTTCATTTACTTTGACAGACATAACTTGTAACTGATTTTGCACTTGCTAAAAACTTTCAAAATTAAACGTCCTTTTTCACAGTTCCTGAATTCATCTTTTCTCTGTACACTCCCTTGTCCAGTGTAGTCATTTATATAGCATATTCTAGCATTTATTTATGACCTTAAATGAGTAGATAGCTTGAAGAGAATTAAAAATAGTTTGTTTTTGTGATTTTTAATATACTCCTGGCCCTCTACACTGACCTGCCACAACACCGTGACTGAGGATCCCTATTTTAACATCTAACAAAAATCACTGGCAGATGTTTGTTTTAACCAGTTGCATATATTATGCTAATTTATGAGCACATTAACCCCTTTTCCTGAAACCCAAAGAGTTAATTTTGTAAATGTCCACTGTGAGATTGGAGTGGGAGTGCGAGGGAGATTTATTCTTATTTGTCAAAGAAACAGGGAGGAGCAATCTAAGTTGGTAAGTCAGTGACAGAGCGCAAGTTGCCTGGCTTCTGTTAGTTATGTGAACTTTAAAAAAGCAAGCGCCCATTTCAGAAAAGACTGACTTTTGAGATGACAGACCCTACGTTGCTCTTCTGCTTTACAGAAGGAACACTCACAGGGTCCATTTAAAGCTCTGATGCAGAACTGGAAAATCCTTGACAGGTTTCCATAAGGAAGGTGTGCGGTGTTGCCTTCCGGGCGGGCAAGGTGAAGGTCAGCTGTGTGACTCAGCCACACCAGCTCTGGCTCAGTGCTGAGCATGGGCCCCTGTGCCCATCCGCTGGCCTAGGAGGCCCTGTGCCCAGCTCAGCTGGCTCCAGTCCAGCTTCTTCCCAACTGAGAAGCCACCTTTTATTTTGTTCAGTAGATAAAGAGAACGTGAACCTGTGAAAGTCAAATACCATATATACTTTATACCTTTTCTCCCTTAAGGGTTGATGAACACTAAGTGCCTCCTTAGTCTTGAAGGGTCACATCTTGGTTGTGCCCGGTGCCTCACAGTGCGGCACTGCGCCACGATGAGCACATGTGTATGTTGTCAGGATAAGTGTTTGACTCAGTTTTTTGTCTTATAACTCATTGGCCAAGCATTATGGTTTGGTGCAAAGAGCGCTCAACTTGGAATCAAAAACCACTTCCTGTCTGAGTGGCTTATTAGCTGAGGGTAACCTTAATGTAGTTGGCATGGGATTTCCAAGTGGCATCTTCTTTGCCTGAACAAAAATAATCTGCCGTTTCAGTAAGCTTTGGTGGGTGCTGCCTGATCCACTTGAGATCTCTTCAGCCTTTTCCTTTCTGTCTCTTTTCTTGTAAATCACAAGGCTGCTTCTTTTAGTGCAAGTTGACCCTTGGTATTAGAGAAAGGCAATCTGATCAAACTCACCAACTTTTTTAGTTAATTCATCCCATCATTTTAAACTTTGCATATCTCTTACATCAGTGTTTGTAATAATAGACTTGAAATAACTTATATGTCTATCTGTAACGAACTATAAATTGTGGTCCATCTTCACAGTTGAATACCATATACATGTTACAAAAGTCGAGGCTCTTGAAGTACTAACATGAAAACTCAAAGATATATTGAATAGGAAAGGTAAGATGTAGAAGAGTATGTGTAGTGTATCACTGTTACGTTTTTTTAAAAGAAAAAATGTACATGGCTGTCTGTGTTTCATATGCCCAGTATCTCAGGAAACATAAGACACCAGTATCATTGGTTCCTGATGGAGAAAGGGGAATAGATGTCTGGAACAGGCAGGAAAAAAGAATTTTCACTATATACTCTCTTCTACCTTTTTGTCTCAATATGTATTTAAAAAAGAAATCCATGTGCAGAAGCAACATTCACAGCAGCATTATTCATAATAGCTAAAAGGTAGAAGCAGTTCATGTCCATCAACTGGTGAGAGAATGAATAAACAGGCTATAGAATGTCCAGACAATAGGGTATCGTTCAGCAATAAAAAGAAATGAAATACTTACACATCTACAACACGCATGAGCCTTGAAAATATGCTAAGTGAAAGAAAGCAGCCACAGAATTTTTGGTCACACATCGTATGATTCCATTTATATGAACATATCCAAATAGCCAAATCCCCAGAAGCAGAAAGTAGATTAGTGGTTGCCAGGGGCTGGGAAGAGAGGGAATAGGGGGTGATAAAAATGTTCTAGAATTAGATAAGGGTAATGGTTGCACCACTTTATGAATATACTAAAACTCACTGAAGTGTACACTTTTGAAATCATTAATTTTATGCTGCATAAATAGTATCTCAGAAAATAAAAAACAACTTGGTGAAGTCATGAACATGGAAACTTTGAGTCACTGTGAACATATAAAACAAGAAACTTAAAGTTTCCACCAAAGAAATCTTTCTGTTGTAAAATATTTTACGTAGCATTGCTGATAACACTGAAAACCTTCATATCCTTAGCTACTTTCACTAAGACCCACCGGTGAACTTTCTGTTTCCTCGTGGAACATTGTTAACCCAGATGAAGTCCTGGTTGATCGAATTTTAAGCAAAATTAATTCCAAAGAAATGATTTTCAGTTATATGGGATTGAGAAATGGTGGCTGCAGGCATTCCCCGCTCCCTGCCACTAAGAGAGCAAGTGATGGGAGGTTTCAAAGAAGCCTCAGAATCTTTGGAGACGTCTGCCCTTCTCTCCTCACAGCTGACCTCAGGGCAGCCCCTGCCCCTAGCCTGCCTCCCCAGTGAGCCACTGAGCCACCACTTCTTGGGTTCTCCGGGTCATGTTGAGTCACAGGGTTTGAGAAGCCCTTCCTAATAGGGGCTCTGGGGTGAGACTGGTGGACCTGACAATGTGACCTCTCTTCCCCTAGTCACCAAGTGTTCATAGGTGCTGGGCCATTGCCATCGCAGCATCAGCCTGTCCATGGGTTGGTCAGAGAACAGGCTCCTGGCAGTCTTCCCCGCTCCAGGTGCTTACACCTGAGCTCATCGTGGGTTGGGCACAGCAGGGTGACCACAATGTGTCCTGGCTCAGGGATGGGTTAGACAAGGCACAGTCTCAGCTCTGCCACTTCTGAGACCTTCGTCCTGAGTGTGCTCACTCAAGCGAAGTCTCCCCACAGGCAGCCTTACCTCATCTTGTAAGTGGCTTAAGAAGACCACGTCTTCAGATGCATGTCCTTGGCATTCATTCTGAATGAACTCTTGTGATCCAAAACTAAGCTGTGGTTCCTGGAGTACAGGCAGCCTCTTCTTGTGCATCTTCATAGGCAAACTGAAGATCAGAGGTGTGAGCCACAGGGGGCATACCTCATTAATTCGCCTCATCAAAGCAAGGCCTTTTTGATCATGTAGGAAGGTCTGATCATCCACTGGGCTCACTAGGCCCTTACATGTAGGAGGGACGTGGGGAAGATCCTTCCCCAGCCCAAGACTGAGCAGGGGACCTAGATCTAGTGGATCCTGTCTTTTCACTAGAGGATCAAACGAGCAGAGTTTCAATCTCCATAGGTCTCTACCATCTGTAAACCTCCTTGAAAATATGGGAGGGACAGTTCTCCCCCTGAATGGTCCTGCTGCCAAAGACTGATTTCTCTGAATTCCTAGGACTTTCAGAATTGCTCTTGGTGGCCCCAGTCTTTCTCAGGCCCCAAATCCTTGCCGCTGGGCTCTTGGCCAAGATCCTGAGCTCTTATCTTTTTTTCCACATATCCCCTGTGAATTGAAGATACATTCCTCTTTTGCAGGAATCTGCTTCTTGGAACATCCATATTTTTAGAGTGAAATTGAATAAATAAAAATAGGTTGTGCTTGCTTTGTGCTAACCACTGTTCTAAATGTTGCCACTACTTACTGTCTCATTTTTCATGACAGCCCTGTTAAGGTTAGGTCCTCTTTTTATCTCCATTTTAAAGATGAGCAGAGTCACGGAGAAGTTAAGTAATATGTGCTGGCACACAACCACTAAGTGGTGGAGGAGGCAAGAGTCAGTTCTAGACATTCTGGCTCCACAGCCCATGCTCTTAGCTACTGTGCTGTATTCCTGTGAAACTTTATAAAACATAACCCCATATTAAACTCAGGGAAAATTCTATGTCATTTGTCGTAGAACAGTGTTACTTCCTCAAACAATCTCATATAAAATTAAGACTTGATTTTCTTTTGTGGAAACCTTCCAAAATAGTTATGGTGCGGTCTGAACCATTTCATCTGAGTCCTTGAGTACAGTGATCGCCATCACCATTCGTTTGGGTTTTCCTGCCTCTGACAACCCGGTCTTGTTTACATTCAGTCTGTATTCATATGCTTGTTCTCTTTGATTAACATACCACTGGAAAACAAACAAGAAGGTTTGGGATTTGAGGTGAACGTGATGGAGGCTTCCCGAGTGTGTGACCTGTGATGGCTTCTGCGACTCTAGCTGTGGACTTCTCCTCGGGCTGTGTTGGCTGGACCTTGTGTCACCATCATTCTGTCTGTGTGCTGGCCGCCAAGTGAGGCTTTCAGTCTTCTAGAACCCCATGTGGCCCTATTGCCTGACAAACTCTAAACTTCCTGAGTGATGCCCAGAGCATGGCTGGATGCCTCTCCTGCCCCTGTGCTCTCACACTCACTTCTGGGCACCGTGACCAACTCCAGAGAACCGCTCGTGTCTGCAACTTCTACCCTGAATTGTGGGGCTTCCCCTCTTGGGAGTTGAAAGAACCGATGCAGAATGAAGGGATGTAGTTATTCCAGTCCTTTGATGCCTAAAGACAGGTGAAGATATCACACCCTGAAGCAGGGCTCATAAGGTGGTATGATCACACCTCTGGTCCCAAGTAGCAGAGTTAAGAGTAAGGAGATGGAAGCTTATTTGATTTGCTGTTCTTTCCTGTTACATATATTAATCAGCTGGCTAAATTATAGGCTAGGTTCATGGAATGTTTAGCTCTCAAGCATCTATCAAAGGCTTGAAATGTCCATAACAGGTGGGGGCTTGGTAAATGCCAGGACTTAGCATGATTGAACTGGTGTTTTGAGTCATGGCACACGGCAACATGGAACTAAAACAGATATATCACAAGTGGCTGGTAGAAATAGACTGGAAGAGAATTTGAACACCTAAAATATGACAAAGATTTGTCCTTACGAGCTTCTCAGTTTCATCAAGTGTTCATTTTCTTCTGATCAAAATTCTGTGTTTGTATTCTATATTTCCTTCTAAAACTCTTTCTGATTTTTCTCACTTCCTCTTTATTTCCTCTTTTAAGTGACACTTCAACTATATATATTTAAATCTGAGATCATCATAGTGGCTCACTTTGAAAATCATTTCTTCACTGTTGTCCTGATGGTGATTTCTGGTGAGAAGGCCACAGAAACACCTCTGGGATGTGGTTGGGATAGTTCCTACATCTTGGTGAGAGTGTAGGAGCAGTATGGGAAGGGGCAGACATTGGGGACAGGAGACATTTAAAACTGTTACTAATCATGGAGTGACATTTTCAAAAATCAAATGGCAGAGGCCATGGCACGTGTTGAAATGCTTGATCTGTGAGTCTTACATGGAAATTTTCTGAGCCCTGGTGAATTGTGAAATGAACAGGCCTTCACAGGAGTGAATGAACATTTTCAAGGTGCTCTGCTAGTGCCAGGGTATTCTGTTCCATGTATTTTATCTCACTTGTAACAGATCTTGCCCTTTGGTAGCCAGCCTTTCTTGAGCGAAAGCTTCCCCTTTGGGGAGGAAAGATTCCAGGTTCACTTTCATTTGGATCCTACCTGATATAATTGCCCCTTGTATGCTTCCGGGGGTCCCCTTGTTTTATTGTTGACCGGTTGTGACACCGAAGCAGTGACTTTGCAAAATTTGGCTTGTCAGTAAGAAAAAGTACTCTCCTCACCCTAAAGATTGACAGGAACATGAGAGGACAGAAGCTGTCCTGGCCTTTTTCTGGCAAGAGCACATAGGACAAGAAATACTCTGGAGAGTGCAACATTGAATCACACCATGTCTCAGAGCATGACTGGGTGCCTTAATCTCGCGGTTGGAGTCGCTCGGGAAAATTGTTGGCGGAGGGACTGGGGAGCCTGACAAAGTTAAAACTTGCACTGTATTAATGTATTAGTAGCAGGCATGGGGAGAAGAAGAATGGAAGAGAAAAATTAAGGTGAAAGTAGTGATAGGTTCACAAATACTTCATTTCAGGTTGTTATCAGCCTGTTATCTCGGGCTGGACTCATGGCCAAGTAAGTAAGTAAGTTTTCCAGTTTCTTCAGTAAAAGAAAACTATGGTAAAAGGAGAAGGGTCACCACAAGCCAAGCTGTGAGTGAGGAACTCCCAAGGGGTGGGCCAACTGGGTCACTGAATTCGCCATGTTTGACTCTTAGGTTGCACCCCTTTGAACTTTGGAAGTTTGATCCTCCCAGAGTTGTTTCTGAGGTAGAGATTCTGAGGTTCGATTGCAGGGTGAGAATCCCCATGAACATGATTCCACCTGACCTTACCCTCATCCCTGTTTCTCTCTCAGCTTGACACGTGGGATCCCATTAAAGGGGCTTCGTTGTTGACATTGCAGAAGAAGCTTGTTATAAAGCTCCACTCTTCCCCACACTGGCTCTGCCTCCCAAGTGCCCCGTCGATTCCCTGATCGGCCAGAATCAGGAACGACCTCAGAAGGGCGGTGGCCTCTCCCCATCCAGTGCACCTAAGCTGTCCTTTCAGTCCTGTGCCACAGTGGCCCTTTCAGCTCTCCTCTCCATGTCCACTGCCCAGGGTGCTTTCATGGCGGTTGTCCTCCTGACATCTCAGGGGAGAAGCACCCTTCCCTGTCAGAGCCCCTCCCTGCTTCTGGAGTGAGTGAGTAAGGAAGTGAGGCGCCGTCTACCATGGCTCCCTTGGCTGTACGCTCCCGCCCACTCTGGGCTGCGTCCTGCCTCTGGAGCGGGCCTCACTCTTCTCATACCTTTGCTCACACTGTCCCCTTTCTTGGAATGCCCCCTCCCCTTCTCTGTGCGCTTCAGTCTCCCCCATTCTTCAGGGACCAGGGCACAAATCATCACAGCCATCTAGCCTTGTCCAGTCCCCCAAACCAGATGTGATCTCTGACTGTGGTAAATCTTGATACCACTTTTCCATCTGTCTTGTCATACTCAGCGTGCCATGCCTGGCCTGCTAGTCATCTGTATGTTGATCTTGGTACACTGCAAAGGAAGGGCTGTCTCTCATTCTTTGTGACCAACAAAATATTTTGCACTGCACGGTGAGACATGTGTTCAGGAAGTGTTATAAAGTCAACGAATGGATGGGGTGGTGTCATCTACAGCTGGAGCCAAAGGTAGGTTAGATGTAAATGCAGAGTGGTTGGATGGCAGGAGTGTGTAGCTAACCTCTGAAATGGTTCTCGGGTTCTCCTGTGAGAGGAGACTTAGACGTTGTGATGCCCAACACTCACCAAAAAATCATTCTGATGTTTGCTGGAGCAGGAGAGGCTGAACGGCCTGAAACATGGCCTTCGGGCGCCAAAGAGATGTGTTCATCAAACACCAACCAGCTCCACCAACAGTACATGAAGGTGCTTTGTAGACAGTGCAGTGATTGTTAAGGATGTTGGCACACATCATGCTGTTAATATGTAACAAAGGTGGCTCAGACGCTGAGTAACTGTCAAGGTTTCTGAACCGCTGAACCACCTGCTCTTCTTACCGAGAAATTGATTTTCACCCAGCAAAAGGCCTTCTCTGTTTTGGTTTTGTGAAAGTTGTAGCTTTGTGACTTGAGGACATGAGCAGTGGGGACAGGTGTCAAAGCAGATGGTGGTCATACCTCATGAATTTTTTAAGAAGGCAGAGTTCACCTCCTTGGTGTAAACTGCAACATAAACTCATTGCCCGAGTTCCCAGCTCACTCTGGCTTGTTGGAGTTGACTAATTAATGAATGGTCAGAAAGCAGTTCTCTTGCTTCCGTGTTTTCCCTTGTGTTTCAGGCAAAAGAGATTTAGGTGTATTTGCTTATTTTATATGGCTCTTGGTCTGTCTGTATTGTGTTGCCACCTTTGATGAGGATCAGGTGGATAAAGAAATTACTCTTCTTGCCCAAGGTCCTGAGGGCCCAGTGCCTGGGCCTCTGAGCTTATCGTTCAGAGCAGGCCAGACAGACATTTAAAAATACCTTAGTTCTACCTAAAAATACACCTCACTAAAATGGAAAATTTAGGATTCGTAAAGGTTAATCATCCAATAAAATAAGAGCATTTCCTCTGAGTGAAAAGTTTGAGTTTGTATTAGGGGTGCGGCATAGTTCAACCTGGCCAGTCTCCCTGCCAGAATGCAATCAGCTGAGATAAGGAGGAGGCTGTGGAGGCATGGCAGGAGGGCAATGTCACTTCCTCTCTTTCCCCAGGCTCTTTTTTTTTTTTTTTGACACTAATGTGTAACAAATCTGCCTGTACCGTCTGGGACTTTATTATAGTTATGTCATTTGACAGCCAACTAGGAATTATTGATAGTTTTTGCTAACTTTTAGAAAAACTTCTCTTTAAACGTTTGAAGAGCATAAGAACCATGAAACCCATTGGTTCATTCATCATGAAGCATGTATTGCTTACCTGTGGGATCTGGGAACAGGAAGCCAAGGAAAGCATGACCCTGGCCCTGGGCCTGCAGGGAGGAAGGGGGACATGCGTGAATAGGGTGAAACCAGTGCCAAGCACTAGATGAGACATGGCATGACCCAGAGTGAAGGTTGTCTCCTTTTCTTAAACTTCAATGGCCAAGGCCACTTTTGAGGAATCCAGGTGGGACTATGTCTGCGTTTCATATGCTTCTCGTCTTTAAATTCACTTTTTTAACACACAGCTTTCCTGGGGAGCAGATTGGGGAAGAGAGTAGGGAGAGCGGGGTGGGGAGCATGGCTGCTCTTTTAAACAGGGTGGCCAAAGAAGATGACGCTGCACAAGTGCCTTGGAGCGAAGCCTCGAAGGAAGCAGAGGAGCAGCCATGAGAGGCTCTGTGCGGAGGGGATGGCTGTGGGGACCTGAGGCGGGGTGTGTCTGGAGGGCGTGAGGCTGAGGGGGGCAGGGATGAAGCCAGAGAAGGGTCAGGACAGAGGTGGGGGACAGACGCACAGACCATCCTCAGGACCTCAGCTCCTCCTGGAGCTCCATCCCAGTGACCAGCCTCCAGCCAGCGGGTGCCCCATAAAGCCATTAGAGCATGTTAGGACGCCATGTTTTTCTCCCTATTTCTACTTTTACTCTCCCTGGCAGTGAAAAGCAAGAGATTCTGTTTATAGGACAGCGTCTCTTCCTTGGCGTACATAGTAGGTATATATGCGTGTATGCCGCTCCCTCCTGCCCCACGCTGACTCTAAGGAGATATGTGGCTAGAATTGCCCTCTTCAGTATTCTGCTGATCTCTGGTGCAGACCAAGGAGGACAGAGATAATGCCCTTGATCTGTATATTCTTCATGTCTAATCCCTTTTAATTACACTGGTAACATAAGTTTATCTCTTAGTTACTTTTATCATTAATAGCACAAAAACTCTCCAGAAGACCGAGTGCAAGCTCTTTAGGCATATAAAGTGGATTAATGAGGGTGGCTCAGCGTTAAGGTATGCCAGGGCTGAGTCTAAATTTTATTCCGGTACAGGGATCACTTTCTATGTGGCCTCTCTGGCTCTGGAGCTAATTTGGATGCTGAGTAGCCCCACAGGTATTTATATGTAGTGTTTGGTATTTTTACTGGGTCCTATTCTTCTCCCTTGGATCACCTAAAATGGTTAAGAATTTTCTAGTGGGATTAAGGTTGTGATCTCTGGGGAGGGGTGGGCCATCTGCTCTTGGTTATTTTTGTGTTAGCCACTTCCCCTTAAATGTATGTTCACAACTGAGCCGCAGCCTTATCAGCTGGGCTCGAGGGAAGACTGGCGTAGGTGCTGCTCCTGAACTCGGTGTCTGAGCCATGGCTTCCCATAGACACTCAGGTAAAAGCTTCATATTCTTTATCTTCTAGCAAGCACAGTTTTATTCAGGCACTGACTCCATCGTTGGTCTAAAAGATACTTTTCGATGAAATTATTTTAGTCTTGTCTAAATAGTAAATAAGTCTAACTCATCTCTTTTCTGTCCTTGTCTTCTTCAACTGCTGTTTTCAAGACAAAAGATTATTCTTACTCAAGTAAAATCATCAGTTTGAGTAGTTTATTTTTTAATATATGAATATGCTACTATATCGTACAGTTTCCAGGACATCTTATGAAGCTGGAGGAGACTGTGAAGAAAGAGGTTTTCTTTGTTATTAGGATTTTTTTGTGGTTATTTATAAGATACAAATCTTCATCTTGACAGTGCTATAAATTGAATTTAAAGTATCTGGAAAAGATCAATCAGATACAGAGCTGGAAGGAGGAAGATTTATAACTAAAAGTCCATACTGACTTAACCATACCTTCTCCTTTTCTGAGCTGTGTTTTGAGTCTTCCCGAAGAAACAGCTGATACTTTTGATATGACACATAGATTATTAACTGTTCTCATCAGAAAAGGGGTCAAAGCTTCAGAACCTCTGGAGCATCATTATCATTACAATGAGAGTTTTCCTGACATTGAGAAAGCCCTTTGGCCATGGACAAGACTCCCGAGATAGAGCCAAAGGCCTGAAGGATGGCCAGTTTCCCCAGAAAGCCCAGTTTTCTGGAGTTAGCCTGCTGCCTCTCTCTCCTGCAAAGCCAGGAACGTCACTGTGGTTCTGTTGCCTTCTGCCTAAGTAACAGTTCCCTTTCTTAGCAACCAGGCACTTTGTGCCATCTGCCAGCTTTCAGATTAAGGGGCAAAGTAATTATCAGTGGCAGTCTTTTGGAAAAAACATTTTTGAAAACTTGTAATTGACTGTCAATATTTAAACAATGGAAATACTTTTAAACTTCTCTTTTGGTATTTTAAAACAAATACACTATAATGGAATGCTTCCCTGGTGGCTCAGACAGTCAAGCATCTGCCTGCAATGTGGGAGACCCGGGTTCGATTCCTGGCTCGGCAAGATCCCCTGGAGAAGGAAATGCCAACCCACTCCAACACTCTTGCCTAGAAAATCCCTTGGATGGAGAAGCCTGATAGGCTACAGTCCAAAGAGTCCGATAGGACTGAGCGACTTCACTTTCACTTTCACTTTGGTCTTTTAAAACAAATGCACTCTAATGGAGTGCACTGCTTTAGGGAATCAGCATGCAACGTCTTCCTTGTTCCCAAGTGTTCAAGAGCAGTCTGTTTTTCTCCCCACCCCCAGGAGCCACTTTACAAACATGGCACCGCATGCCTGAGATTGTGGTAATCGGCCAGCATACACTGTCTTTGGGTGTAGACAAACTAGTCAGCTGTAGCAATTGTTCCCGTGGACCTTGAACGTGTGTTAACTGGTAGAGTAACTCCCTGTTATATTTACTAATTAAATGACAGAATAGGGAAATATATTTCAAAGGTGACACGTTTATCACACACCCAACCTTGGGTTTTTAAATGGCACCAAATCCTGACATTACTTTTATGTAAATCTGAAGGCTCTCACTCTGACTAGACAAACTACTGGCACCGTCTAGATGATTTTTTAAATCAGGAATTATTTCAATAGTTTATTTTAATCAGAACTCATCTTCTGTTGCATTAGGTTCATAGATCCGTGAAAGCAGTTGAGACAGAAGTGCTCACAGAAAGAAGCCCCATAGTGCCCTGAAAAGGACTTTGTGTGGACAGAGTAGAGGCTCTGATGACTGGATGGATCATAATCCATTTTTAGGGACCATCCACATACTGAGAGGACCTTTCAAGGACAAGAACTGATGCTTTTGTATTGAATACTTACCGTTTGCAAAGTTCTGCAGATTTCATTCCTTACCCTTTGGCCTTTAAAGTTGCGGATGGGGCAGATGGGAGGGCAGTGAAATCATGTAGCTCCCTTTCCAGGCCAGAGTATAAAGGGAACAGTGGGCAAGGGGGGAAGACCTAGTCAACTGGCTTCCGGAAATCACAGTGAAACTGAACGTTTTGTACTTTGAATGACTACCAAACGACAGCCTGCTACTTTGCCACAACTAGAGAAACGGAAAACACACGTTCTGTTGGCTGCCAGGTCGGCGGGCCTTTCTCTCCAGTGTGAAAGGCAGAATGTGCTGCACGTATTGTGTGTGACATTCAGAAAAGCTCTGTGTCAGAACAGAGCAGTTCTGGGAGAGGATCTGTCCAGGGAAAGTTCAGGGGTACGGAATCTTTCATTGGACCATCTCTACACAGCCCCCTCCTGATCCCAGGTATCATCTAAACTGGGTTGCCTGTGATCAATGAGCCGAAAGAGGAATTGCAGGCATTTTGGAAGCCTCCTGAACGTGGTCTGTTTGTAGGGAAAAAATGACTTTCTAATTTTCTGTGAAATTCTCTGAAAGCCCACTTTTCAGTGGTGACTCAGGAGCCCGCCCTGCACGGGGTGGGACCTCCAGGTGTGCAGCTGTGGCTGCTGCATAAGCCTCCCTTTCATCAGCTGAGGCTTCGCTCTGTTGAATGTCCTCAGGAAAGCAGTATACCCTTACTTTAGAAGCCAGCAGTGATACGTGGAGTGACTAATGTCCTGTCCTGGAAATAGCAATTAACAGACCAGAAATAACCTACATTTTTTTCACATTTGAGTTGCTGTTCATTGCTTATACTGTATATTATGCCACTTGTGGAAAGCACATAGTTAGAAAAATGCCACCTAGTCATAATATTCACTTTTTCCTTAGATATTCTTATTGTGAGCCACTTGGGCAGGAGCGGGATAATGAAGATTAGCAAGAAATCCCTGAGAGCATTTGTATAAAACAGAAACAAGATTACTAAATACAAATTGTATCTTCTCTAATGAGAGGTTTATAGTAAACAAATGTTGTGTAATGTTGTATTTCTTGTATATGTACATCATTAAATCGAAAGCCCAAACTTTTTATTGCGATATTGAGGTTTATATAGGGCCCTCTTAGCATGTTGGATATAGTTCAGGAATTTTCTGAAAGAGGAAGCTTGTTTATTGAGTGAAAAATGATGTGTCTTTTGAAGCAGGCATAGCGAGAAAGTCAGGCTACCATCTTGGAATAAATACTAAAATTTGATCACCCAGTCACATTTCCAGCTGCATTCCAAGTGGCTAAGTCTGTAAAGGACTGTCACCTAGATATCAGCACCTTAGAGTCCCATGAGCAGTCCCTTGATTTTCTAAAACAGAAATATTTGTTATTACATGTTTTTAATAAAAGAGGTTTTAAAAGCTGAACAGTGATAACTCACCTCCACCTGTCAATCCATAGGCAGAAACTGTGGGACCCGTGTCGCCCGGGCCCTGGATCGGGTCTCCAGGGCTGCTAGTGTACTTGCAATCGTTCCTGTGATGGAGGAACCTCACTAGCACACAGGGGTGAAGGCCACTCTGTGAAGTAAGATTAGTCAGAGATCTCCCCTGGGGCACACATGTTCTGGACAGGGACAGGCAACCTTGAAGGAAAGGCTCGTTCTAATGTTATGTATCCAGTGTTTCATCTTTTGATTGATGACCGATTGATTACCTGCCCTTTCCTGATAACAGCAACAGGCCAAGGCAGAGAGATCTGGAGATTTTGGAAGGTTAAAAGGTTTTGTATTTCACAAACTTAGAAATTGCTAAGGAGGTAGAAAATTGTTCCCTAAGAGCTAAACGCCTAAGTGGATGTCATTCACTAAGATTAAAGAGGGGATAAAAATGCCATCTTCACCATTTTTTCCCCTCTAGTCTCATTTCTAGCAAAGGGGAAAAAAAGAAAGTGTAGAGATTTTCTCTCATGAAGTCGTATCTTCACGGTGGAGCATTTTGGTGGAGCCCACAGATCAGAGTGTTGGCTGTCTTTTAGGAACTTCTGTCTGTCTCAGCATTGTCATTTATAAGCCATTTTCTTAGAGCTGTTAATCTATTTGATGACAAGTAGTAACAATATTTCGCTCTTGTGCACATTATCCATATTTTATGCAGAGTTCTGTTGTGGTAACTATTTCTGTAGCAGGAATGTATTACCCCAGCTTCTACCTAAGTATTCTGCATGATGGTTTGAAATAGTTTTTGATCAAATAATCATAAAGTTAGACAAACACGAGGTAATCTCATTCAGGTTGCCCAAGTTCCACTTATTTGGATTTATTGCAGAAAAGTACTAAAGTTCGTGAATTTGACATCAACATTGTTAACATGCTTCAAGTATTTCCAGCCTGTTTACTTATTAGGCAATAAAGCTTGCATTCCTAGAAGTGCCTATTTTATCTTGACAAATAAGTGTTTCCACACACATGAAAAAGGCTCAAGTCAGCTGTGGAAATTGTTCTAAAAGGGTATGCCCTTTGGAATCTGTCACTCCATCTGGATACAAACTCTCTGAGTTTAAGTATACTGTGGCGGGACATATGAAATAACCCTGGACTTTCCATCCTACAAGAAGAAAAAGTAATGCCTACAGCGGGGATTCAAAAACACCAAGTGGTTGGCCTTTCGAAACTTAGTGGTACCATTAACCAGGGGTTGAGTCACTGAATTTTCCTTCTGCTTGGTTTACAACCGTGTACTGTAGGTGTGAACAGTTTCACTGGCAGAGTCTGTTTTCAACATACTCTTGTTCTGCTGTGTTCATTGCTGAGCCATGGATTATGGATTAGTTCATTGGGTGCCTAGAAACTCTGAGCAAGTCATGTTCCAGAACTATGAAAACTAACCAGTGAAGAACTTGGCATTGGTAAAGTAGTTATTTGAAAGTATGTGGTTTTAAGCTGGGAAGGGCTAGGCAGGTAAGATCTTATGGTAGCGTGGACCACAGTGGTTTTCCTTCTCTCGATAACCTCTACATAGAATTTACTGTGTTTTCTGTTAGTCTTTTTTGGTATGACATGAATATCTGTATTTTTACCATAAAGCTAGGACTCAGAAATACCACGAGATAGACGCAGCCCTTAGGTGGGTCTGTGTATGGTACTCTGGGATAGAAATATTGAAATCCATTTCTATTTTGGATGGTATCAAAAGAGAGTGATATATATTAAAATGAGTTGGGTTCAGACTTCTATAGACTTTGATAAGAGAGAAGGAGGGATCTTCAAATAATGGTCCAAGAAGATAGGCTGTGAAGGACTAAATCTGCCATGGTTACTAGCCACACAGGAAGCCAGTGCCGTCTAATCTTACAAATTCTGATTACCTGCCAAATGGCGTTTAGGAGCCACTGATAATTTAATTTCCTGGCACTTACTGTTACTGGAGATTTATTTGGTTTCTCCGTGAAGCTCTTAACAAGAAAGTAAATCTTTGTTGAGTGTACAATTTCAATATGGAAAAGCTAATAAGACAACGATTTTATGTGGCATGTGAAAGGCCAACAAGAGTGAATTAAGGAGAGTGATTGTCAACATTCTATCCCTGTGATAGGCACTGTGTCCCATGTATACAGGGGCTGAAGACAGTTTAAAAGCTCCCTTAAGTACACAGTGTGTGGTTCAAGGAGAAAGACCCGGTTTCATCGTGGCTTTGCTTTTCCTTTCTAATCCAGTTATGTAGGGGAGCACCCCAGTTTTCTTTTGGGGGGAAAGTACCAGTAAGAACTTTCCTTGGGTCTCAGATCTCTGAACTGTGACACAACTGTCCGAAGCCCCTGTCTTCATAGAAGAACGTCACTCTTCGTCTTCAGTCGCCAGGTGTCTGGAGAGGAGGGTCTGTCTGTGGGAGCTGGAACTGCTGGGGCCGGGGTGGGCGGGGGAGGCGAGCACCCGCCCTTGTCTGGAGGCTGCTGGTTCTGAGTGAGAGCTCTCCGCCTTCCCTGGCGCTGCTCAGACACAGGGTGTGGTTTCCTTAGCTCACTCTGCTGTTTGGTTGCCTGCAGCAACAGGATCCAAACAACGTGAACATGTGTTTGTATAAAAAAAAAAAAAACTGGGAATGGGACCCAAAGTGGGAGTCCGGGGCTGTTCAGTTAGCGGAAGAGCTACGGTGAGTACCAGGCAAGTGCTCGCTCCTCTTCCCTCCTTTCTCTCTAAATTAGTCCTGGGATTTCGCTCACACAGTAACCATGTTTGTGGGTAGCTGGAGAAAATAGTGTCTGTTTTTGTGTTTCCTGGGCAAATTAAATAATCATTGTCTATTTACCAATGTAAATTTCTTTTTCAGGGAGAGAGGAAGAAATTAGCATATGCTTACAAAAGTTGGGAGCTAATAGAAACTCACGTGTGTTACCTGTTAAGTAGCAGGATTCAGAGTGCTTTTTATGGGCTGTGACTTTGGGGTGGGGAGGGGGCAAGAGGAGTTGTTCATAGGAACAAACTGAAAGGAGTTCTTGGAATAATCAACTTAAAATCTTTTAAAAGTCTTTTTTGCCCAGATTATACTTTACAGTTGCAATTTTTTTTTTAAAAGCAAATGTCCTAAATCATATACTTTATTAACCATATTGATCTTCAGATGCGCAAACGAAGGGGAATTTGATTTTGGCTCATCTCAAAACCAAACGTCACTGGGACAAATAGTTTTCAATTGCAAGACTGGCTGGTACCTATGGAGAGTGCCATTTTAATAAGTCCTCTTTTGACTGAATGCTTGGGTTTCACAAGTTAGTAAAGTATCTTGTAATAATTCTTTAGGATTTTTGTAGGGATTAAAAAGTGCTCTGGCATGTTTAAAATAAATAGACATTTAAACTAAATGACTAAGTATTGCTTCCATGCCTAGTGTGGTCCAGAGTCAGCAGTAAGTTTTTCTTCAGATGAACTGAACTTTGCAGCTAGGAGGCAGCGGGGCCTCCAGACAATACTCTCTGTGCTGAGAAAGTTGGGGAGGGTGACAGGGCTCCTGGTTGGGTCTCTAGTGAGGGTCTGAGCACCTCCTTCCTGTGAAGGGGGAGCCCACGAGCTGCCACCTGCAGACTCGACCCAGAGCAGTGTGTCCTTTGGTATAAACCGGCCTCCCCTTTCCAGCCTGCTCCATCCCAGCCCTGCCCTCGCTCATCAACCACGCCCCCCCCCCTTCAGAGTGCCAGGGACTCATGGCAGGATGCTTTTGTCGCGGGTGTCTTGGTGAGGTGCCTGTTGCCTGGGTCCCGGGGTGGCCTCCCTGGAGCCCCTCAGGCACACTCCAGCCTAACCTTGGCTCTTTGTCCCTCCTGTTCACCCCCCACAGGTCCTTCCAGCTATAAAGTAGGCACCATGGCTGAGAAGTTCGACTGCCACTACTGCAGGGACAACCTGCAGGGGAAGAAGTACGTGCAGAAGGACGGCCACCACTGCTGCCTCAAGTGCTTCGACAAGTTCTGCGCCAACACGTGTGTGGAGTGCCGCAAGCCCATCGGCGCTGACTCCAAGGTAGTGGCGGCTGCGGGGGGCNGGGGATGTGGATGGGGCCCTGGGCAGGGGGGCGGGGGCACTGTGTGGTCTTGAGGGAGGTCTTGCTCACCATGCCCGGCTACTGCTCGGTTCCCAGGAGGTGCACTACAAGAACCGCTACTGGCACGACACCTGCTTCCGCTGCTCCAAGTGCCTCCAGCCCTTGGCCAGTGAGACCTTCGTGGCCAAGGACAACAAGATCCTGTGCAACAAGTGCACCACTCGGGAGGACAACCCCAAGTGCAAGGGCTGCCTCAAGCCCATCGTAGCAGGTACCAGCCACACTCAGCCCCAGGGCAGCCAGGGAGGAGGCCCTGAGGGCAGACGTGGCAAGGGGTTGCTTGCGGGGATGGGGCTGGAGCCGCGGGGAGCCGATGCTGGAGTTCAGCGTATATATGCACGCATATATATACCTGAATATATGTGTACACATATATGCTTGCACACACGCACACACCTGGCAGCTAAAAGAACACTGGAGAGAACTGTCTGTGGCAAGAGAAGGAAGTGAAAAGTATGTAGCGCTCTCTCATTTGGGATAGTAAGTGATTGAAGCATGCTTCTTCCTTAGGGTGTAATTCCGGGTCACACTGCATCTCTGTATCCACAAAGGCCATGGGGGTGGGGGAGTGGGGATTCAGGCATCTGACCCTAAATCACTGCGGCCGGGGTTCCCTTCCTGACAGAGTCTGGGTGGGTATGACCACGTGGAGGATGTGGTGGAGAACTCCCCGCGGGTAGGTGAATGGAAGCATGGGGCCACGCACTGCAGGGCCTGCATTCCATCCACTGAGGAGGGACCACGCAGCACCCCGAGTGGATGCAGCCCCCTGCAGGGCACTGCCAGTGGGGCTACCCCTTCGCTTCCCCCTCCCCTGCAGGAGATCAGAACGTGGAATACAAGGGCACTGTCTGGCACAAAGACTGCTTCACCTGCAGCAACTGCAAGCAAGTCATTGGGACAGGAAGCTTCTTCCCTAAAGGGGAGGACTTCTACTGCGTGACTTGCCATGAGGCCAAGTTTGCCAAGCACTGTGTAAAGTGCAACAAGGTGCGTGTCAAGGGAGTTCTAGCAGTGTTTGACAGTTTGCAGAGCACTTGCACACACACTCTCCCATTCCATCCTCACGACAGCCCTGTGACACAGGAATTATCATTCTGTGGTAGTAGAAGGCAGCGCCCAGGCCAAGGCAGGCTGTCCCAGGGCACGCTGGCTCTGGAGGCCGGCCTCCTGCACCCAGTTGCTATGTAGTAACCTTGCACAGGGGCTCATCTTCTCTGAGCCTCAGTGTCTTCATCTGTAACTGGCGGATAATAATAGCACCTGCCTCCCATAGCCATTGTGGTGATTTAATGAGATACTATAGACCAGAGCGCCCAGCACAGTGCCTGGCACGTAGAAGGCATTCAACAAAATGGTTGTTGAATCTGAATCCGGTGCTACACTCCCTGGTCTAGGCCATCACATCTGGAGGAATCACTTACCAGGATCAGCCCTGGCATGCCGATTGCTTTGTGTGTGTTACCTGCTCTAAGAAGCTGGCTGGGCAGCGTTTCACTGCTGTGGAGGACCAGTATTACTGCGTGGATTGCTACAAGAACTTTGTGGCCAAGAAGTGTGCTGGATGCAAGAACCCAATCACTGGTAGGCTAAAGAGTCCTTGCTAAGTCTGCCAGGCTAGGTTTTGCGCATGGTAACCATCTCTCATTTTCCTACGTCGTCGGTTTCATCCACAAAGGCCCCAAAGAATGCCCTTCTCCCCCTGCCATTGTGGTCCCGAAGGCCCCCAAGTAGTTTGGATTCTCCCCCAGGCCAGGTTAGCCTTTGCAACACAGAACACTTACAACTACTGCCAACTAACTTACGCCGCTGCCGGAGATCACGAGCCTGAGGCCCACGGCCACGGGCAGGCACTGCGCGGGGTCGGGGGTGCTGGGGGGAGGGGTG
>SJYX01018653.1:124255-181288 GCA_006410675.1 Oreotragus oreotragus
GGGGGAGAGGAGCACGGTGGGCTTGGGTTGGGGGTGGGACGGGGGAGGCCGGAGAGCGAGAAGCTGGGATGAGAACACCCCGTAGCGGAAGGCTAGCTCAGAGGTGCCAGTGGGCAGTTCTTTTGCGATCAGGAGCCGAGCTAATCACTTCATTCCTCATCTCGCGGCCGCGGTCCACGTGCCCTGGGCCCTCTTCCCCCCCCCCCCGCCTCCAATTTTCCCATCTCCCGGGGAGCCTTGAAATGTACATTTGAGAAGACTTTTGCCATCCTCAGGGAAAAGGACTGTGTCAAGAGTGAGCCACCCAGTCTCTAAAGCTAGGAAGCCCCCAGTGTGCCACGGGAAACGCTTGCCTCTCACCCTGTTTCCCAGCGCCAACCTCCGGGGCAGGCATCCGGGTGGAGAGAGGACTTGTCCCTCGTGGGTGGTGGTTCTTTATAGAAAAAATCGAAGCTTAGCAGCTCCTCGAGGCCCGGTAAGTGCACACCCCACAAACAGCCCAAGTTTGCCTCCTGGTGGCCACTTTGATGCCATGGCCCTGACCTAAATCAAAGAAACTGGTGGTGCTGGGAGGTCGATGCGCGTCAGTCACAGGGCGATGGCGGTGGCTGGGGATGTGGGTTCCAGAGAGCAGGGGGGCCCTCGGCGGAGCTCTGGCATCTTCTCAGGTCCCGGCGGCGTGGGGGACTGCGCGGTGGAGCGGGGGGCCGGGCGCCGGGCGGATGCAGCCTGCGTGCTTGTCGGCTCCATGAATGGGCAAGGCGGCAGCCTGGCTGCCACCTGTGTCCACTCAGCTGTTGCTCTTGTGTGCTTCTGTTTCCTCCACAGGGTTTGGTAAAGGCTCCAGTGTGGTGGCCTATGAAGGACAATCCTGGCACGACTACTGCTTCCACTGCAAAAAATGCTCCGTGAATCTGGCCAACAAGCGCTTTGTTTTCCATCAGGAGCAAGTGTATTGCCCCGACTGTGCCAAAAAGCTGTAAAGTGACAGGGGCTCCTGTCCTGTAAAATGGAATGAGTCTTGTTCCTTGTGTCCTTGCCCTCTGCCCGGCACCACCCATAGGGCAAGAGCGGCCTTTCACCTCTTCAGAGTTGCTCCTTCTGTCTTTTCTCCCATTTTACAGTTATTACTTGAGTTAAGGGCACACAGTGATCATATTAGGATTTAGCAAAAAGCAGGCCTGCAGCAAAGTTTATTTCTCCATAGCTGCAGTTAGGAAACAAATACTTAGGTAGGTTGATTCTTCTGCATGTTTATCATAGAGCAGAAAAGCGCTGACCATGTAGCTGCTTAGTGATGTAAGCAAGAAGCCTAAGAGATAAAGCCCCACTGAGATACCTCTTGTGGCTCAGCTGGGACCCACGTTGTCATCACACGACACAAGAGTTGCAGCGGCTGCTCCAACTCAGCTGCTCACCCTGTTCTGTGAGCAGAAAGAACTTCCTGAAATGCATGGTTTAAATAACTTCCTCATCAAAACCTTCCTTCTGTTTTTTCTGCTTTCAAATAACTAATCCGAATTTCCAAAAAATTAACATTTGAATTTAGCTGTAATTCTCAACTGACCTTTCCCCCTGTACTAACGTTTGATTTCCCTGTGTGGCGTGTTTTCTGAGCGTTCCTACTTTCAAGCATGGAACGTGCAGGTGATCTGGAAAGTGTAGGCAGATCTGAGAAAACGAGCCTGTTTCAGAAGAACGTCATCACAGTGAATACTTTTGGAAGCTTAACAAAACTAACCCAGCTGTCCTTTTATCTTTTTTAAATTAATAATTCCTTTGTTTTAATCAATAGCAACGTAGTTTATGGGTTTGGAGACTTGCATGAGAATATTTTAGCCCCCTTATACGTTCCTACAGTTTTGAATTCATCCTACAGAAGTAACCATAAAACTCAAGAGGGGTAGGTGAGCAGGCGCCAGAACTGTCATTTACACAGATATGACATTTCCCAGCAGTGACGAGTGGAATCCCTTGTAACATAGTACTTATCTGCTCTGTGTTGGTGTGTTAAACAGGCCTGCCAATTCCCTTCTCTTGTGATTCTGAGGACTGTTCCTCCAGAGCTTAGCTGGCTCTAGGGGAGCATGGAGGCCACTGTGCCCACAGGCAGAACCAGAGTTCCATGTAGTGCTTACCTGAGTCGCAGGACCCCCTATTTACTGTATTCTAGCTACAACGTTATATTATATAGTATAATGAGACGATATCAAGAGTACACATGTAATGACAGTGCATACTAACATTCTCGTAGGAGTGGTCAGAGAAGCCGATGCCTCATTTCTACATTTTGTCATTAGCAATGATCATCCAACGGTTCCGTGTATCCTTACAGAAATAAAGCAGCATATAAATAACTTGCCTCCTGACTTCTAATTCTGCTCGGTGGAATTGTTCTAAGGTGATACCACACATCCAGCAACCTGAATGACTTTTCCTTCCTTCAGGGACATACTCAGCTCAGTTCAATTACATGAATTCTAAACAAGATAAAAGAAACCCCATAACAGCACTTGGATCCAGTTAAGAACAATGACAATGAAAAACCCCACTCTGACCCCAAATAACATTTCTCAGATGTTGATCACCCTTAAAAAGAGCACATTGCTTTCCGTCGGCCAGAAAGGGAACTGCAGCTGAAGTGTGTCAAGAAGTCATCCCGTCTCTGTTCTGACTGCCCTTCCCTGTGCCATGTGGAACCCTGCTGTGCCTCAGTGGCCGCTCCTCCACTGCCGGGCCTTCAGAAGAAGGTGATCTTGCTCAAGGACACCGGTCGTTTGGGAGGCTGCTCGTTGGGGCCCCTCTGTCTCAGGGGTGGGGGAGGTGGAGATGGTGTGGACAGAGGTAGAGGTAGCTTCTAGATCATGGCTCATGGCCACACCCCTGAGGCTTCTTGGGGCATCCAACCTGCTCACACCACGTAGTTGTTTGAGGATGGTGCCAGAGGCCCAGTGACAGGTGTCTGCTGCAGGCTCCTCAGGTGGAAGGACATTTCAGCTAAAGGCAGAGAGGTCTTCGGAGGAACTCATACCCGGGGTAATGAAAGGACAGAATGTGTTTGAAGCTAGCATTTGCCACGTTATGAATCAAGGCCTGTTTGTAGCAAGTTATTGCTATGAATGGAGAACAGCCTCTTGTGTGTTTCCCTAGAGAAATCAGCAGTTAAAATCATTAAAACTCTTTATAAGAGTCTATTGGGTCATCTCCTGGGGCCCCAAGAAGCAGGGGTGAGGTGGGGAGTTGAGATGGCCCTCTGCTTCCTAAAGGAGCTGGGTGATGGGCAGTGGCAAGGGCTGGAGCCCAAGGGGGTCCCAGGGGGAGACCCGGACACGAGTGCCCCCACCTCTGCTGCTTTGGCACAGGGAAATCCTAGGCTTTCACAGCACTGGTACCTGCATCTCTTTGACGGCATTCCCTCCCTTCCTGTTCTCACTCTTCATCTCACTGAACTAGTTCTTAGCTCTCCAGTCCACTGATGCCTCAATTACCTCTCTCAGTCCTTCTCCATCTTTACCTCCCCGAGATGCTACACCCACCCTATCACTGACTTCATCATGTCGTCCTCAATCCTGTCACCCTTTGCTTCCCATCCCACTCGGCATGCAAACTCCCAGGCTATGCCAGGGCTAAAGAGCTCTGCGGAGAAAAAGCTGTGTGACTAGCCTGCACAACCCTGCCTGAGGTCACCTGTAGCCCCCTCCACCCTTCCCGCCAATCCCAGGCTCCACCTTTGTCCCCCAGCAACAAGCCTGCCAGCATTGGGCCCCTAGATACTGCTTAACACTTGAAAAGCACCTTATAACCACTATACCAAGGCTTCACAGCCAACACTGGCACCAGTGCCCCACTTTTCCACATGAGAAAACTGAAGGTCACACATCCCTGGGCACACCTCTAGCCCCAGGCTATAAGGCTTATGACACTGCCTTGCCATAGGGGAGAACACTGTCTGTCCACGACATCACAATGAGGGGAGCACCACGCTCCATGCTCAGTAGTCAATTTTAACAATGACAATTGTTAAATCTAAGGCACCAAGCTCTGATTTATAACACAGATAACAGTACTCTGAATAGCAAAGAACTAGGGAATCAGCAAGAATAACTACTTCTTTTTACTAATTCAAGACTGGTGGCTACAAAGGAAGATGGGCCTGCTTCACTTGTGACCCACCAGAAAACTCATTAGCATTAGGACAACTAATCTGAATTCAAGTTTTAGTCAATCGTTTAAGCATGACTCAGTGGATTTCAGGAAACATGTATCCCGTGTACACGTGTGTGTATACATGTGTACATGTCCACTGTGTATGTGCTGTGCCTATCTACAGCAGGGACCGAAGAAAAACATTGCTCCTTGACACACTTGCAGCTAGTGTCTAGAGAAAGGCAAACAAAGTTTGGTTCCACATCTCAAGCCTGAGTGTACACTGAATGGCAGGCCTGGAGAACATAAGCAGAAAAAGATTATACATAGTCAACATGCAGAGGAATGGAACAAACCCCATCAGACAACAGCCAAATACCACCTTATGTACACAATAAAAATAACAAGTTTTTATAAACCTCAATATCTTCTTCCAAAATGAAACGCTGACAAAAGCAGGAAAGATGAAAAAAAAAATTACACCTTCTAGGACCGCCAGCATTTGAAGGTACCAGTGTCTGTGCCCAGGACTGGCAGACTATGGCAGAGTTAGAAACAAACATACATTAACGATAAAATGTGACTTACTCTATCTTGCAACTTTCTGTATTTGTATATTAAGAACAATCCAACAAACCTTGTGTGAGGAATCTTGAGGCCCTTAAGACCCATTATGTTCTCTATCAGACTGAATGTGAGTTTTTATTGCTAAATTAAAGCAGTTGTTGGGGCTTCCCCAGTGGCTCAGTGGTAAAGAATCTGCCTGCCAATGCAGGAGACATGAGTTTGATCCCTGGGTCGGGAAGATCCCCTGGAGAAAGGAATGGTAACCCACTCCAGTATTCTTGCTTGGGAAATCTCATGGACAGAGGAGCCTGGTGGGCTACAGTCCACAGGGTTGGAAAGAGTCAGATACGACTCAGCGGCTAAACAACCAAAACAAACGAATTGTTAAATGTAGTAAATATGATTTTAAGATTTCAAATAGGTACCGGCAAAACAACTTCTCTTTTGGTGTAAGATTCTCTTAGCATTTTATATCTGCTTAAGGGTGAACATTTTATAAAGACACACTTGATACACAAATGTGTTGGCACGAAAACACAAGAATGACAGACAATGGAGATTTTGACAGCAAAATAAAATGACTCTTTACTCAGAATCCTTGCTTATGGGCAAGACTCAAGATGGTATGAGCATCTTCTGAGATATGTTAAGATGTTACTTTTTTTTGAGAGTCATTTTCTTTGCTGAGTTCATGTAGGAAGCAGAGAAATTTTGAAAGGTGGGCCCAGAGGTCAAAATCCAGAGTGGGAAATTGATTCTCTTCTAGGTTGGACGAGGTTTACATATCTGACCAGAGGGAGAAAGAAAAGAAAGGTTTATTAGTGAAGATGCTGGTTCCATACCAAGTGGATCCTCGCCCCACACTAAGGCCGGCCTGGGACCCTCAGCAGCAGGCCCCCCACCCCAAGCTGCTGCCATACTGCTGCTCTTACAAATGCTCCCCCAACCTCCAAATGGGTCGAAGCTGCTTCTCAATTTCAAACAGAGCTTCTCAAGGAAAGAAAAACCAAGGCCTTTTGGTTTTGGAAACACAACTTGAGGGACTAATTCCAAAAAATTCACCAACCCTCTGTCCTAAATTGGAGACGGCAATGGCAAAGCACTGCAGTAGCCTTGCCTGGAGAATTCCATGTACAGAGGAGCCTGGCAGGGTACAGTCCATGGGGTTCCAAGAATTGAACATGACTTGCAATGGCACCCCGACTCCAGCACTCTTGCCTGGAAAATCCCATGGATGGAGGAGCCTGGTGGGCCACAGTCCATGGGGTCTCTAAGAGTCGGACACGACCGAGCGACTTCACTTTCACTTTTCACTTTCATGCATCGGAGAAGGAAATGGCAACCCACTCCAGTGTTCTTGCCTGGAGAATCCCAGGGACGGGGGAGCCTGGTGGGCTGCCGTCTATGGGGTCGCACAGAGTCGGACACGACTGAAGCGACTTAGCAGCAGCAGCAGCAACTAGACCACCATCACCACCGCCCTAAATGATCTGAGTGCTGCAGAGCAGCCAGTGGATCAGGAGTGCAGAGGAGTCCACTGTTTGAAATGAACCTACCCTGTATATTAACAATGGGTCATCTCATGAATGTTCTCAAAACTAATTAACGGGGGGCTCTTCAACCTAGCTTTTAGACCCACCACTGTCTTCTCCCTCACCTCTAAAGTTACATGGTGCCGAGCCCTGGCACAGCCGGAAACAGGAGGGTTGTGGAAATGGGTGAAGGCCTTACCTGATGGAGCAGGAACAGATTGGTTTCTGTTTCTGCTGTCTATAGGTGGCAGGTGACTCAGGCAGGATGTCATGGAGCCTCTCGGCTGGAGTTTTGGGCTCTCAGGAGGGAAGCTGGACCCAGGTGGTTCTGCCTCTCTTGAGAAGTCGGTAATTTGGTCGCACACCCGCTTCTGTACCTCTGAACGGGAACTCTTGGCAGGTCCCACGGTGCTGCTTGTTTCCGCCTTTCCAGTTTTTGTTGCTTGGTTGGTTGGTCTTTTGGTGGAGGATCTGGAAAGAGATATTTGGTTATAATCCTGATTGTCCCCAAACCAAGGCTTTGCCTGACAGCAGCTTTATTGTTTTAGTACACTAAAACTCATATTCAGAGGATAACTGTGGTCCACAAAATTGATGATAGAAATAACTGAAGTTTACAAGAGTTTAACCTTCAAGTCAAATTTAGCTAGATCATGAATTATCTGAGTTGTCTGGTCTCTGGGACTTTAAAAAAATCAGTTTCCCCTTCTGAAATGCTGGTATGCATGGCAGAAATTGTGATGTCACTTTCAAGGTTACGCTATAAAATGGCTCCCAGATATCTTTCCTCAGTGGCAAGTAACACTCTTTGTCAGGCCATCACCCAATGAGCCTTCCTTTCTAAGAATTTGGTCCTGTTCTTCTGACTTTACCTCTGACTCTCAGTTTCCCAAACGTACAATGACGACTTTAATATCATGCCCAGAGTTGCAACGGGAATTGAGACAGATAAAATCTCTGTTACACTGCAGTCACTCAACGTCCTCTTCCCTGATTGTATGAGACAACACTAACCAGTGTGAATAAAAACTCAGAATGGAATCAGGTATTTCTGGGTTGAATTTACATTCTGCCCTTGAACTGTGGGATGCTGGGTTGAATAAAGCTCATTCTCTCTCCATTTCTCAGTTTTCTCTCATTAAAAAATAATTTTATTTATGTATTAGATGTGCTGGATCTCTGTTGCTACATGGGCTTTTCTCTAGTTGCCGGGAGCAAGGGCCACACCCTAGTAGTTGTGGCAAGTGGGGCTCATTAGTTGTGGCTTCCAGGCTCTAGAGCACAGGTTCAATTATTGTGGTGCCTGGACTTAGTTGTTCCAGGGTAGGTGGGATCTGCCAGATCAAGCATCAAACCCATGTCTCCTGCACTGGCAGGTGGATTCTTTACCACTGAGCCACCAGGGAAGCCCATGCCTCAGTCTTCGAGTCTGTAAGAACGGGGATGCTCGTCCTTACTGAGTTTGTTCCTATAAGCAGAGCACTTGACATAGTGTTTGGGACAAACTAAGAGTGCAGTCAGTAATCTTGTGCATCATTCTAAGCATGCCAATCATAACCCCTCCCAGGTGTAGTCTGATAAACTCAGTGAGTGACTCACCTGGTATTCTTTGTCTGATTCAAAGGATCTTTCACTTCTTTTGGTCTGAAGGTTTTCATGTCCGTATTTAACAATGCTTTTGTCTCTTTATGGATGTGGCTAGAAGCCACATCTAAAAACTTGCTAGTGTTCTTCACATTTTGAAAATGTGTTTTTGGTTTTGTGGATGAATCCATGCCATTTATAGTAGCTAGAGGGGGAAAAAAAAAAAAAGGCAGCAAAATTAAAATTGAAGTTTCAATAAAGGCAAGCAAAGTGAAGGCTGTGAGCCTGCCAGTCTGGGCAAGGGATGTCTACCTGAAGACAGGAGTTGTCTGGAGGCAGGACTCTGGGGAGGAAGGTTCAGAGCAAAAGCCCACTGTGCCCTGAGAGCACCAAGGGCCACCTTGAAGGAACGTGCCCTCTCCCCTCTGCCAGCAAGTAATGATGGCTAGAGGGCAGGACTGCTCCATGCTTCTTGTCCCTCTTTCTGATGACCCTCTCATTTTAGTCTGACCTCTGAGACTTTCTCAATGGCCTAAGGCCCAGCCTACCCCTCTGCTGCTCCTGCTCCTCTGTTCTAGTGACATTCTAGCCTAACTTCTTTTAGTGCAACCAGCATGTGGCAGCACCACCATCTGCTCATGTCTGCTTCCCCATTGGCTGAGGTTCCTCGAGGCCCCAGTAGCTAGCAGGGTTCCCATGTGCCTGATACCCACTAAGGCATAAAGTGTGGACCAACTGTGTTTTCTCAAATGCCATTACTGTGGTTCACACTCACCAGGAAATGAGACTCAACAGTGTACCTTAGGGGCACTGTAATGCCAGGATCCTCATTTTCTCTCTGTGAGGCAGGGAGTGGCATTCTACCTGTGGTCAGTCATGAATGCCACACGGGGTCCCGAACTGTGAGATGCTAGTAAGCCTCACACTGAGCTGAGAAAGAGCTGCCATCTACAGTCTCTCAGCACAAAACAAAACAACAGCTGTCATAGCAGCTAATATTTATTGAGAGTTTACTATGTGTCAAGCACCATTCTTAGTACTTCGGGATCTCACTGCAATCTCACGCCCACCCCAGCAGAACTATATTAGCTTCCCCCTTTTCAGATAGGATAACTGAACACAGAGAGGTTAAGTAACTTGCTCAAAGTCAAACAGCTCACAAGCAGAGGAAGTCTGGATGAACCTAGACAGTCTAGCTCCTAAATGGTGACGAATAGAACTCAAAGGGAAGGCCTCCCGGTGCAATGGGAGCACGTCTGACTCCAGATCAGGTTGCACGTTCAAATCACGTTGGGGTCACAGTGTTATTTTGAACTTCCCTGGTGGCTCAGAGGGTAAAGAGTCTGCTTGCAATGTGGGAGACCTGGGTTCGATCCCTGGGTCCGGAAGATCCCCTGGAGAAGGAAATGGCAACCCACTCCAGTATTCTTGCCTGGAAAATCCCATGGACAGAGAAGCCTGGTAGGCTACAGTCCACGGGGTCACAAAGAGTCGGACACGACTGAGTGACTCCACTTCAGAACTTAAAAGGCAAGCAAACCTGATGGATGCACGTCATCAAAGGCATCACTGTCACTTTCTGACTCGCCCTCATCATCTGCTTCGTCCTCCTCATATGCATCACCGCTCAATGTTTCTGTAGCCTACAACGAGAGAAGAAAGTCATGATTGCACCTACCATTCAATCATCCTGACAGTTGTTTCAGAGAAGACAGATTTCATGCCTGGATTGATTGCTAACTTTTGTCATTTCAATTAAAAGGTAAAAAAGGAATCTAACCTCTTTAGCCCCACAAGTCTACAAAGGACAGGACAGGTGACCCAAGTTGTGTCTTTTAGCTACGGAAACACAGCCAAAAATGGTAGACTTCCCTGAATGGGAGCCGAGGGACAACAGCTCTGGGATGGTGTAAAGGCTCTGCCTCCTTGGAGCCCCTAAGCTCAGGTGGTGCCATGGCTAAAATGTTCTTGGCTGCTGCTTGAGGCAGGACTTCTCAAGCCACTGTGCTTCCTGCTCTCTGAGAGGGTAACTGCCATCACTTTTCAGAAAGGACAGTTCTATTCTAAATTTTCATAATGATGTGAATGACCACAACTAGGCAATTTTAAATAGGCAAAATATCAGTTTTGTAGCTCAGATGGTAAAGAACACACAATCTGGGGATAAAAAGACCTGTTGTTTAGTTGCGAAGTTGTGTCTGACTCTTTCACAAGCCCAGGACTGTAGCCTGCCAGGCTCCTCTGTCCTTGGGATTCTCCAGGCATGAATACTGGAGTGGGCTGCCATTTCCTCCAGGAGATCTTCCTCACCCAGGGGCTGAACCCACATCCTGCATTGGCAGGCAGATTCTTTACCAGTGAGCCACCAGGGAAGCCCCCCAAAAGATCTGAGAGGAATGCAAACCATCAAAAGACAAGACATTGGGGGAGGGATAAACAAATACTTATGAGAGACCCTGAAAGCACTAACCGTAAAAGAAAAAACAATGCTAAATCTGAGTTCGTTAAAATAAGCTTCAGTTCATCAAAGGACATTATGAGAGTGTGAGGCAAACTACAGCCTGGGGACTGATACCTGCAGTACAGATATCCAAGGGGCTCAGAAGCAGACCTTGTAAATTCTCCCACAGATCAGTAGGAAAAATGCGAGTGACTGAACAGAAACAGGGGCAAAGGACTTGAAAGACACTTCACCAAAGTGAATCCCCAAATAGCCAATATGGGACTCAACTCCTTTAGTCATCCAAAAATATTGATAAATTCCACGATGTGAAAAATCAAGAGCATCTATGTAGCAGCAAACAGCAGTAAGAAAAGATAAGCCACAAACTGAGAGAAGGTATCTGCACACATACAAGCAAGAAAGGAGAAGTATCTAGAACATTTAAAGAACTACTCTTGATGAGTAAGAAAAAGGTAAGTCAGCCAGAAAGTTTTGGGCAAAAGACTAAACAAAGGATTCCACACACGAAAAAACATGAAAGCTAACTAAAGACGGGAAAAAACATGCTCAACCTTTTGAATAATCAGGGAAATGTGAAATGTTATTTCATTAGCACCAGAGACTGGCAAAAATTTAAAAGTCTGCAAGAATGTAAAACGACAGGAATTCTTATACACTGCTGGTAGGAACACACAGACTACCTTTGAGGCATTCGAATCTGGCTTTCTCGTCCGCTTCATAATTTCCTCAATTCTCTGTTTTTTAAAAAAATAAAATTCAAACATGAAAACATTAAAAACAAAACACTGGTCCTGAAGACGTTGATTATTTCTGTGTTCCAGCAGCAGACAATACTGCTGTCTGTGCCAAAGTCAATGCAAGATGTTGGGCCAGCAGCTGGGTGGGCACTTTCCTCCAAGCCCAGTTTCACAGTCGGTCATCTAGAAAACACTCTGAATGGTGACAGGTGTACTTGTTACCCTAACGCAGAAATCCAAATGACTTCTCCCTCCTGATTTTGCCAATGTGGAAATTTATTACTAGACTAAGCACGTATTACTGCAAACCAATCAGAACTTGTGAACATGATTTTTGTCTAAAGAGATCATGAGTGAAGCTGACGTTAATGAAAAGAATGCATCTCAACGATGCAATGCTGTCACGGGTTGTGTTACGAGAAGGAGCACACGCAGGAAGGCTAAGAGTTCCCTTCTTCCCTGAAGGTAAGGAGAGCTCTAGCTCTCTGGCCTCCTCAAGGTGACTGATCTCCTGATAGAGAGGCCGGGAAGTCCCTCAGCCTGGTCTGAGGGCTTCCTTACTCCCAGATGAGACACATGGGTTGCACAAATTGCAGTCCAACCTTACAAAGAGCCTGCGTCTTGGCCTGAGAAGCCTCCACCTTCTGCTTCTTCAAGCTCAGTTATTGCAATTTCCAGCCCAGTTTCGAAAAAACTCAAAACTTCTACCAACCCCTACCATGACCCAAGGGATTCTGTTCAAAGGAACTTTGTTCCCAGCGGTTTGCTGTAGAGAGACATCCCTGTGATGGTCATCAGTGGTCAGATCCTAAGACGAGAGAGTATAGAGGAAAAACAACCCCAGCTAGCATATCACTTGTCATTTTTAAAAACACAGTTTGGAATCATGTGTCCAGCATTGTTTTAAACAAAGAATCAAATCCCCCCAACAGAGAGGAGGCATACCTTTTTTCTTTCTAATCTCTCCTGCAGATTCTGTAACATAATCCTCTCATGCTCTTTCTTGCGTTTGTCAGCCTCCTCCTGAGCTTTTAGTTTGGCGTCACTTTTCTAGGAAATTTGTATAAAAATATCATTGACTCTCAATATATCTGACTGACAACAGTGCAACAGTAAGATGTTAGCCAAAATAAAATGTAACCTCTGGATTGAGAGTACTCATATATATATAACATTCATGGATTATCAGTTTTCAAAGTGTTAGCAAAAATGTACAGAACTAGGCTAACTATTATGCCTAGAGATTTAGAAGGCATGTTAACCCCCTTCAGGACCTCAAGATTGTCAGACCACTATCATTTTGAAATATATGACTGTGTAGTCTTCCACTGACACAGGTACCAGGAGCCAAGTCTTACACTTCAAAAGCACCAAGAGGATTCTTACAGATACTTCCTCAAGGAATGCAAATGCATAGTCATTTATGAAACATGTAACTGATTTTGGTAAGTGATACACTAAAACTGTTATATAAATTAGGCTGTTATAATAATAATTTATGCTGAATATTGTCTGAGCTCAGTTTGGGGATTTACTAGGTGATTTAACTTACACTAGTGAGACATTCTAATTGGTGAACTGCTGAGGCATTCATAATTTTCAACTGATCTGTTAGGGAGGTGGTGCAGGTATGTCACCACAGAATGCAGGATTGGGAAATATCACACAGGATATTTAATCTCTGTGAGCAATTTGGATTTCTTGAAGCCAACCTGTAATATTATTTATGTAGATAAACTAGAAGACTGCTAATCTGTAATTTGCTGCTTTCTGCTTTTGTTTCACCTGGAAAACATTCCAGGATTCTGCTAACGGTACTGGAGGACTGACAGCAACACTGGGTAAAAGCTAGACTGTAAGGTAAAAAGCCAACCAGAGCATGCAGCATCTGGTCATTTTCTTTCTTGGATAAATAGACTTTTGCTTTGGGTTTCTACTGAATTTTACAATCTGGTTCTCAAAGACAGCCAGCAAACCTGGAGTTCTTTTTGGTCTTGCTCCTGACTTTCTTTCTTCTTCATCTCCTGTGGTTGTTGCCCATCTCCAAATTTTGACAACTCATCTTCTTGACCTTCATCCACTTTCTTTGCTACATCTTTCACTTTCCTGATGAAAATGAAATTAAATAATAATTCTTCTTATGTGCACTTTTATAGTGAAGCTGCTTGTGTATAGTAATACAATTTATATTCACACCAGATTCCCTACATTTTCTTTGTTATTCCACAGGATGTGCATAATTTCACCTATTTAAATAGGGGGAACTAGCCCTTAGGAGAAGGAAACGATTTTTATCAAGTAGTGGGCTACTTTGCATCTTAAAACAAAAATGCGCACGCACACACACACACACATATAATCACACCTTCTTTCCTTCTTAACTGCGCTAGATGTATGTTCACACCTGATCTCACATGGGGGTATGAGAAAGAGAATTTACAGAAGGGTCTGGTGGTGCTCAGAGGAGGAAAGTTCAATCAAAATGACTGGTATTCAGGGCTTTTAAAATGTGAAACTAGCTGTTTACATGAACTAATAAATAATA
Source organism: Oreotragus oreotragus (assembly GCA_006410675.1). Lineage (NCBI taxonomy): Eukaryota > Metazoa > Chordata > Mammalia > Artiodactyla > Bovidae > Oreotragus > Oreotragus oreotragus. The sequence continues at coordinate 137,831 of SJYX01018653.1, forward strand.
TTCAAGTTACAGGGTTTTTTGCTACTCAGAATGTCTCTTCCTTTCTCCCAAACCCATATAAGGCACATGGAAAGGATATAATTGTGATTCAAAAATATTAGTTAAAAACAACATCAGTTATTATTCTTTGCAGGTTGTGGACAGAGGTTTACATTACAGGGACCCAAATCAAATGGGCCTCAAGATCAAAGATCAAGAAACCTTTAGACTGAAGTAGCCCACAACTTTATATGACATTTGCAGCCCAAAGGTCATTGGAAACCCGGTAAAACATAAGGAAGTTTCCAAGTTTTCCAAGGAAGTTCCAGTCTTTTCCAAGTTTACAAATTTGGGGGGATAACTTTTTCATTTCAAACTTACAAAAACGTTTCAAGCAAAGTTGCTTTACCAGTTACTAACTCTAAGTGTGTGTATATATTATTTTTTATGAACTGTTTAAGGACTGAATTCTGAACTGAAAGATTATATAAAGAATGTCACTGGTAGAAGGACACATCAAAAGGTAAACTGCTTGTGATTATGGATGACTTTGTACTTTGCTTCTTGTGTTTTTTAGCTTCCTATTACACACACGTTAATTTCTAAGAAAGACTTGTCATTTTAAAAACCTTTAAAAAGAAGACTGTCACTGGGACAAATAGCAAACTGAATTGTATGTTGACCCTGGATTCGAAAATTAAATAATAAATTTCCTGATTTTAGTTTTTAATACCCTGGTTACATCAGAGAATGTTTTCCTTCTTAGAAAGTATACAGGGAAGTATTTAGGAGGAAAGGGTCATGATGCATGCAACTTATTCATAAACAGGTTTATAAATTCTAAAGTTATAAAGGACTTTTGAAATAAAGAAAGGGGCTTACACCAGTGAATGCCAACAGAAACAGTCTTGGGTGATCACTCAGGTGCTACTGTGAGAGCGAGGCCCTTGATGTGAATGCAGATCTCTTTCTGCATCTTTACAGCACACCTCAAGAGCACGTGACACACACAGACTAAAGAGGAACACGTACTCATCTACACTAGTGTCCTGTCTGCTTGAAATGTTCCCCACATTGATTCACACTGAAGAAAAAGTCAGTTCTCTTTGAGAATTTATATACATCTAACTTAAAGATAAAGTATGACTTTCAGAATTTGGGTCCCAACCAAGATTTACTGTATAGAAAGGATGATTCCGTGCGAACCTTTTTTCCAGCTCTTTTTGTAGTCTTTCTTCTTTTTCTTTCTGCTCATGAGCAAGGCGTCGTTTTTCTGCCAAAATTTTTGTTGCCTCCTCAGCATTCTTAGGTCCTGGTGTGCCTTTATTACCAGACTCTAGTTTAAATTAACAGGCAAAACAGTTAAGTTTAGGGAACTTACCGCCTCTGTGTCCAACAAAGAGGTGCAAGACAAGGTTCAATGTTTTAAAAAAAAAAACCAACAGTATGTCCGTGATATAAAATGTATAAATAAACTGTAAGTGATTTCTGTAACAGCTGTTGTTCAAAAGCCCAATTCCTATGCCCTCATGGCCACCCCCAAGCCACCAACAGAAGTACCATTTTGTTAACTTTTAACAACTACTTGTCCCCAAAAGAAATAATGTGTTCCTGCTTTGGTTTAGCTGTTTTGAGATACCTGACTAAATAACCTCTATGGAAAAAAAGATTAAGATATACTGAATATGGAGGAAGATAACCTTATACTCAGTCCAAATGAGGTACAAATCATTTGTTTTTCTTTTTTGGCCATGGTGCACAGCTTGGGGGATCTTAGCTCCCCAACCAGGGAATGAACCCAGCAGTGAAAGCGCCGAGTCTTTAACCACTGGACTGCCAGGGAATTCCCTGAAGTGTACAAATCTTAAGTCAATTAAACAAAAATAAATCCAGCATACATTCTGAAAAGTGTGCATCATTTTTATTAAATAAATATTATTTCACTAAGTGTTGATAACAGTATGTTAATATATTTGGTTGATCATAAAGTGGCTAACTGTGGATAACCAAAGAAACCAAGACTGTCAGTAAAATAAGGCGACCACATGGAGGCATAGTATTTTAGTTCATGTCACAAATTTGTTTTAAATAAGCTACATATGAAAATGAGGACTTTAAGAAATCAGGAGTAAAGAAACCGTAACGAAAAGACTGTTTCTGTTACAAAGAATTCACTGTGTAATTCCTTCAAAAAGCAAAATTCATGAGTGTATTTAGAATTAATTAATGCAGGTGGATCATAGAAAAAGCAAGGCAATTCCAGAAAAACACCTACTTCTGCTTCATTGACCATGCTAAAACCTTTGACTGTCTGGATCACAACAAACTGTGGAAAATCCTTATAAATCAATTATATGTCAATTAAAAAAAAAAAAAACCAGAAACAGACTCCCAGACATAAAAAACAAACTTACGGTTACCAAAGGGGAAGGCAGGGGGGAAGGGATAAATTAGGAGTTTGGGATTAGCAGATACACCTTACTACATGCAAAATAAACAGTTAAGGTCCTACTTGACTGCTTGCCTTCCCTGCTGGATTCACTCTCTGGTTGGGGAACTAAGATCCCCCAAGCTGTGCAGCATGGCCAAGAAAGAAAAACAAAAGACTTATACCTCACTTGGATTGAGCATAAACACAGGGAATTATATTTAGTATCTTATAATAACCTATAATGGAAAAGAATATGAAAAAGAATATGTGTATCTGAATCATTTTGCTGTTCACCGTTAAGTAACACAAAATTTCAAATCAACTACACTTCAATTAAAAAAAAAGAATGCATGTGATAGTCAAAAAACCAGTATGGTATTTTTGATAAGCCACATACCGACCTGACGCATGCTATGCTCATACATACAAACTACCCCACAGCTCCTGATGGAAACCTGCTCAGCCACAACTGGCTGGATGTGCTGTCTCCAAGGATGGAAAACACCTAAGGGCCATCCACTATCAGAGCTGGAAGGAGCTGCAGGGACCACCTAGACCATGACATTCATCCAACCCATCTGTACACACTAAACATCAGTCCCAAAAATGGGGCTACATCAGAAGTTGCAGCAAGAAAAAACAAGCACTGTGCCAGTGTGACTGGTGCAATGCTCGGTAACGAAAGTTTGCTTCCTATAGTTCTCCAAACTGGGGAAGAAAATAACAATGACAGTTCCCAAACTACCTTGAGATTTTCTGGTTGCTGAAATGAACTTGTTAGTGAAGGAACTCACCTTCACAGATCGTATCCTTTTGGCTTGCAGCCTCAGAGTTGTTAATGGTGTTAGAAACAGCTTTGCTTTTCGTTCCCATAGTACCTAATGCCTTTTGTGCAAATACGGTACGCTGCATAGGAATTACTTTACAGGAAGAACAAAACTGTGTCGATCGTTTTGATGTGCCAGGTGAAGGCGATGAGGGGCAATTCTTTTGAATTTGCCTACTGGGAAAAAAACAGTTAATGGAGGAAGTCTGGTATGACTTTATAATATATATGTGTGTTGATTTTTACTGTACCATTTCACACACTATAATGTCTTGACATCCTGATATGATATTTTATAATAGAGAAAAGGTAAATCTATTTTTAAAGGCTTTTCCCTTTATATTCGTTACCATGCATACTACATTATTTATGAAACACTGATGCGAGGTTTATCCTGGTAAAACATACGTCAGGAACAGCTGCAAATAAGCTACTTACCTAGCACTGGTGGGAGATGGTGGACGCCACCTTCTTGTAGGAGATGACGACCATCTATAACACGATATCTGCGATGGTGGTACACGCTTCTTGGTAATAGGGTTTGAGGGCTGTTCGTCCATTTCTGATTTCTGAACAAATCAATACGATCATATAAAAACATTACTAGTATTACCTTTTGTGGCTGCCCTTTCAAAAGAAAAAAATTCTGAATAAAATGCTCCTAAAATCCCAGTTCTCCTTTCATGCATGAGACTTAGGTACAGACATTCATGCTTCCAGACTAACATTTTATATTGTACAATTCAAACAGGTCATACAAATAATTTAAAAGAATTCTTTTACTTCAAAACTAAATTTTATTTGTAAATCCTAATTTAGCTCTGCGATAGTTCTCAAAAACATTCCTTCAGAGTTTATAAACATAATATAAACTACTATATTTGATCCCTTCTAGTAAAAATTATCTATTATTTCAGCTTTAGGGGGAAACTCTGAGACAATGAGTGTCAGATAATTTTAAACCATTAAAGTGAATATATTTTATCATAGAATGCTGTATGTTGTAAACTCTGACCCATCATCATCTAGACAACAACAAATAATAGATTTTAACAGAAAATCTGTCAATGAAAGGCACTTGTCGAACCTGTGGAAAATCTTTCACTTTACCTTGGAAGATGTTTCCACGGTCACCTCAGGGGAGGTCTCCAGGGGCGCCTCCACACTTGCCTCAGAAGGCCCTTTCATGGTCTCCTTGGGGAGCACCTCCACACTCTCCTCTGGGAGTGCATCCATGCTTGCCTCTGTGAATACTTCTACACTCTCCTCGGGGGATGTTTCCACGCTCTGCTCAGGGAGTGTTTCCATGCTCGCCTCGGGAGGTATGTCCACACTAGCCTCAGATGATGCTTCCGTGCTCACCTCCTGGGATGAGTCCATGCTCACTTCAGGAGATGGGTTTACACTCACATCTGGGGATGAGTCCATGCTCACCTCCGGGGATGGATCCACATGCGCTTCAAGGGATAGGTCCTCACTTGTCTCAGGTGATGTTTCTATATTTGCAGAGGGTCCTTCCATGTTCACTTCTGGTAGTGCTTCCACACTCAACTTGGGGTGTTCTTCTGTGCTTACCTCTGGGAGTGCTTCCATGCTCTTCTCTGGGAGTGTTTCCACACTCACCTCGGGGGGTTCTTCTACGCTCTCCTCTAGAAGTGCATCCACGCTCACCTCGGGGTGTTCTTCTACACTCTCCTCTGGGAGTGCCTCCACACTCACCTTGGGGGGTTCTTCTACACTCTCCTCTGGGAGTGCATCCACGCTCACCTCGGGGGGTTCTTCTACGCTCTCCTCCGCAAGTGCATCCACGCTCACCTCGGGGGGTTCTTCTACGCTCTCCTCTAGAAGTGCATCCACGCTCAACTTGGAGGGTTCTTCTACGCTCTCCTCTAGAAGTGCATCCACGCTCACCTCGGGGTGTTCTTCTACACTCTCCTCTGGGAGTGCCTCCACACTCACCTTGGGGGGTTCTTCTACACTCTCCTCTGGGAGTGCATCCACGCTCACCTCGGGGGGTTCTTCTACGCTCTCCTCCGCAAGTGCATCCACGCTCACCTCGGGGGGTTCTTCTACGCTCTCCTCTAGAAGTGCATCCACGCTCACCTTGGGGTGTTCTTCTATGCTCTCCTCTGGGAGTGCTTCCACACTCACTTCAGGGGGTCCTTCCACGTTCACCTGGGGGGATTCATCCAAGCTTGCCTTGGTGAGTGCTTCAACGCTCACCTCAGGGGGCACTTCCACACTTGCCTTGGGGGCCACTCCCACACTAGTCTTGGAAGGTATTTCTACCTTCTCCTGGAAAGGCATCACCGCTGTTGACTGGCGAGGCACTATGGTACTCTTCAATTCATCACTGCTATGCCTAAGCAGGGGCATGTTTACATACTGGATTACACTGTGGATGCCTGTGGATAAATGAGAACAGAGAGTGAAATTCCACACAGGTAGAAATTTGACAAGACGGAAATATACCATTAGCGGTATAAAAACAAAATCAGAGTCGTTTACTAGGAAATCACAGGGATTACACACCATACAGAAATGTTTAGTGAAATGGATCACAGACACAAGACAGAAACATCTCAAAGTTGGTACTTCAGAGGCACCACCACTAAAAGAGAGGCGCTGTGAAAGCAACAGAGCTCTCTAGATGAAAATAAGATGCTTCTCCAAAGCTGATGTCTGCAATAAGCCTTTCTATTTTAATCACACTATAGTTCAGAATGATTTTCATAGACAATTACAAAACCTTGGAGATTTATAAAAAGTAATCTAAACAAAGTCACCAGGGCCAGGGATTTTGCCATCACAGGTGATTACATAAGACACTCTATACATGATTATTTTAACATAGAGTATAAACAAGAGCATTTTCTCACCCATACTAAAAACTGTAGTAAGACAGTAATCAGAACTGGAGGGGGAAATGGCAACCTACTCCAGTATTCTTACCTAGAAAATGCCACGGACACAGGAGCCCCATGGGCTACAGTCTATGGGTCGCAAAGGGTCAGACATGACTGAGCAACTAACACACAGTAATCAGAACGGGCTGGATCTCCAAGGTCTCTTCCAGTTTTAACAATCTAAATATTTTTAGCCTGCTGTTGCTGCTAAGTCACTTCAGTCGTGTCCGACTCTGTGTGACCCCATAGACGGCAGCCCACTAGGCTCCTCCCTCCCTGGGATTCTCCAGGCAAGAATACTGGAGTGGGTTGCCATTTCCTTCTCCAATACATGAAAGTGAAAAGTGAAAGTGAAGTTGCTCAGTCATGCCCGACTCCTAGCAACTGCAAGGACTGCAGCCTACCAGGCTCCTCCGTCCATGGGATTTTCCAGGCAAGGGAATACTGGAGTGGGGTGCCATTTTTAGCTTAAGAAATGGAAAAAATTATACTACCTGCTACTAGTTAGATGGAGGAAAGTGGTAATACCAATGTTAGGAACTAGGCTGGTGGATTGGCCATGCTCCATGGGAAGCATTTTGGCAATAGTGTATCAAAAGCCACTTTGAAAACTACACTCTTTTGTTCCAACAATTTCACTTTTAGGTTATCCTTAAGAGAAAATTAAATTTAAAAATGAGTATGTATATGGTTACTTAATACAGCATTGTTTATAATACTGCAACAACTGAAAATATAATCTAAACAGTCAACACAAAATTTGGACTATACTAAGGCAGTCATTAAGAGTAATAATACGCAATTTTTGGACACAGAAAATGGTATATTTTGAATCTAAACAAAAGCAGGTTATGATTTCACTTTATTAAAAATATATAAATGCAAATATTCAGTTATCAGTGAGTACTGGGATAATAGGAAATTACATTAAAGTTTTTTACACTAAATATTTATTGGTTTAAATATTTATTACTTTAAAATAAACTTTTTTTGTGTGGGCCTCACCATGCAGCTTGTGGGACCTTGGTTCCCTGAACACAGATCAAACCCACAGCATGGGCAGTGAGAGTGCACTATCCTAACCACTGGACTGCCAGGGAAGTTCGTAAATATTTTTTAAAAGGTATTTGACGGTGGCTTTTTTAAGACTTGGTAAATATACCAAAGAGACTCAGCTATTTTTCAGTTCCTCACTTTTGGCAGAGAAAGCATTTGACTTACATACCTGTATGTGCCTAATCACTTATTTAACACTGACAGTTTGTGCTACAGAAAAGAAAAGTATAATAACTAGATTTCTAATAGCTAAAGAAATTTAAGACAAACCATTGAGATTTTTGATGGGAGTAGCGTATTTTAAAAAGTAATTAGAATTCTAATTAGAAAAGGCAGAGGAATCAGAGATCAAACTGCCAACACTCACCAGATCAGAGAAAAAGCAAGAGAATTCCAGAGAAAACACCTACTTCTGCTTTAGTGACTACACTAAAACCTTTGACTGTGTGAATCACAACAAACTAAGGAAAACTCTTAAAGAGATGGGAATACTAGACCACCTTACCTGCCTCCTGAGAAACCTGTATGCAGGTCAAGAATCAGCAGTTAGAACCAGACATGGAACAATGGACTGGTTCCAAATTGGGAAAGGAGTATGTCAAGGCTGTATATTGTTATCCTGCTTATTTAACTTCTATGCAGAGTACATCAGGCTAAAGGCCAGGCTGAATGAAGCATAAGCTGGAATTAAGACTACAGGGAGAAATATCAGTAACCTCAGATATGCAGATGATACCACCCTTATGGCAGAAAGTAAAGAGGAAGTAAGAGCTTCTGGATGAAAGTGAAAGAGGAGAGCGAAAACGCTGCCTTAAAACATTCAAAAAACAAAGATCATGGCATCTACTCCCATCACTTCATGGCAAATAGATGGGGAAACAATGCAAACGGTGACACACTTTATTTTCTTGGGCTCCAAAATCACTGCAAATGGTGACTGAAGCCACAAAATTAAGACACTTGCTCTTTGGAAGAAAAGCTATGACAAACCTAGACAGCACATTAAAAAGCAGAGACATGTACTTTGCCGACAGAAGTCCATATAGTCAAAGTTACAGTTTTTCTCATAGTCATGTATGGATGTGAGAGTTGGAGCAAAGAGAAACCATCAGTCTGACTGATGTCCAAAAAGGACACTTTTGTTGGGATGAGCACACAACCGATAAATAAAATTGATGCTTTTGAACTGTGGTGTCAGAGAAGACTCTTGAGAGACCCTTGGACTGCAAGGAGATCCAATCAGTCCATCCTAAAGGAAATCAATCCTCAATATTCATTGGAAGGACTGATGCCGAAACTGAAGTTCCAATACTTCGGCCACCTGATGTGAAAAACTGACTCATTAGAAAAGACCCTGATGCTGGGGAAGACTGAAGGCGGGAGGACAAGGGGATGACAGAGGATGAGATAGTTGGATGGCATCACCAACTCAATGAACATGAGTTTGAGCCAGCTCTGGGAGTTGGTGATGGACAGGGAACCCTGGCGTGCTGCAGTTCATGGGGTTGCAAAAAGTCAGACATGACTAAGCAACTGAACTGAATACCTCACAATACACTGGGGAGAGAGGGGCAGAAAATAATTTGACACACATACAACTAGGCAGAAGCAAAGTCAGGAATTCGAATCAGGAGAAATAAAGCTGCACTACAACAAAGTCTATGATAGCACTTTGGTTCACTAATCATATGGATGTTGACCGAAAAACAAGGAAAGAGGGCGGGATATATTCTGGAAAGGAAAAAGTGGAGGAAAAAAGCAGAAAAAGGATGGGAACAATGCATTAGAGCTCTCTATGACTGAGGACTTACTACCCAGAGGCACATTTAACATGATATGTGACCCATAACCCTGAAAATCTGTTTTACCAACAATCTGTTTAATTTTTTTTTAACATGGACCATGTTTAAAGTCTTTACTGAATTTGCTACAATATTCCTTCTGTTTTATGTTTTGGTTTTTTTAGCCACAAGGCATGTGGGATTTTTAGCTCCCCGAACAGGGATCAAACCTGGACCCCCTGCACTGGAAGGCAAAGTGTTAAACACTAGACTGCCAGGGAAGTCCCTTTTTTACTAACAATACTTGTGTTCTTAATTAAAAGCTAAAGAGCCACTCAATGTTATTCTTCCACATTTTAAGAAAAAAAGAAGGTTGGCTTTCTCTCTTGATATTATTTAGGTTTTTCTATGTACTTAAAATCCAGCCCTTTTTATAATACTGTGATATATTTAAGCACAGGTCAAGAAACCCACAGTTTTAAAATTTAACAAACACCAAAACTCCTTATCTCATCCTATAAATCACCCTGATAACTACTCCACCATGCTTGCCATCATAAAATAAATACACAACATAAAATGTTGTGCAAACTCACTCATTTGCAAAGTATTGACTCAAATTATTTTTATGCCTTTCTGTAAAAACTTAAGTGATACAACCTAACTTTTTAAGCACAAATGCTAACATTTTCAGGCACTCTATCCTATGCTTATTACCTGGATTATTGCTATTAAACTACTAATGAAGCAGTACTTTTGTTCCTGGCTACTGACACTTTCGTTGGGATGAGCATGCAACCAATTAAAGTATTCTCTCAAAGAGAGGTATATAGCTAACAAACTAATTGATCAGAACAGACAGAAAGAGCTCAGTTTGAGGTCTCACAAAAAAATGAAGAAAGCAAGAAAGAGCAATGTGAACTGCTCTAAATGATAAGTGTCCCGACCTAAAAGCAGAGGCAATTGAGAACCACACATTCATAGCAGGACCAAACACTGCCATCTGATGGGACTGCACTATTAGGGAAGATAAGACCTGAATAGACAGGCAAAGGCCCAGCATGCCACAATAATCCCAATGCGGGGATGCAGGTAATATATCTATTACCATACCCAATGTATGGGTCTCTATGGAGAAACTCACATGTGGAGAAAAAAGTTATAAATGACAAAAGCACTCTGACATGGATTCCTCCAGATATATGTCACTGACACTCACATTTGTCAAGTTCATTGCCCATAGCTCCCAGGGACTGAGTGAATTAAGTAAATCTTGCTCTAAATAGCTTGCTCCAATAAACTTTTAAGTTCATGAAGATCCCTGCCACAATGACATTTGTTTTAACAGGATGTGACCCGAATCCTCTGTAAGTGAACAGTTGGTTATGAAACAAAAAGGAACAAACATGTTTAATAGGGAAAACTTATGGGAAAGGTGTCAGAAACAACTTTAAATAAACAAATAGTTCAGTAATAATTTTGAAATCTTGTGTGTAATGATCAGCAGTGAAAACACCCCCAAAGGATAGACATGGATTATGCTGTGAAGCAGCAAAGCTCTCAAGTTCAAAATGTGGCCAGTAATTTAGAGCTTCCTGGTGGCTCAGAGGTTAAAGCATCTGCCTCCAATGCAGGAGACGGAAATGGTAACCCACTCCAATATTCTTGCCTGGAGGATCCCATGGATGGAGAAGCCTGGTAGGCTACAGTCCACAGGGTCGCAAAGAGTTGGACACAACTGAGCCACTTCACTTTCCTTTTATTTTCTATATACGAACTAATGAAATGTTCAAAGGAATGAAGTGCTATAGGACAAATCTATACCAGCATTCTATGGTCTGGTTCTTTGCTTCATGGCAGAATTATATATTTTATTGTTGTATGACACTTAATGAGAACCAGACCTTCCAATAAAATTCAGTTTTGGGAAAAAGAAAAAAAAATAATGAGATTCTTCTAGCTTCAGCCAAATAAGCATGTCACCAAAGTACATTTTTTAGTTAAAGGGATATTTTGGCTTCCAATGTTTTGGAACGGCTTCTCAAACAGCTGAATGGTGACATAAACATAACACATTTAAACCACCAGTTAAGATTTGCACTTAGAAATAACTAACCAGGTCGTTTTTCCTCTACGTGTTCTGTTTCTGTAGATGAATGCAGTCTGCTACATCTTCTATTCAAAGATGAACTTCGTCTCTTTTCTGGTGTTTCTGGAGATCAAAGGCAAAGAAATAATACTCTTTAAGAAAATTAGGAAAAAATTTTTAGCCATGCCACATAGTATGTGGGATCTTAGTTCCCCAACCAGAGATTGAACCCGCACCCCCTGCATTAGGAGCACGGAGTCTTAACCAGTGGACTGCCAGAGAAGTCCAGGAACATTACTATTTACAAGCTGTTTAAACAGATTCCTTCAGGAGTGAGCCACTCCTTTTTTCCAAACCGTTTATCTTTTCTACTCTTCCTTGTAAGAATTTTTTTAAATTTCAAGTATTATGAAGAGATTCTACATGCCCAAAGTTAAAATCAGGTTACTCTTTAAGTTATCCAAAGAGAAATAAAATTATCTGGGAAATTTAAAAAAAGAGAGACAATGTCTCATACTGACTGACAATATCAAAGTTTCCAAATTAGGAACACACAACGTATAATTTTAGACACAGTCCATGACATCTATTTTTTAAATAAATTTATTTAATTGGCTGCATGACATCTATTGCTAAACTAATTTATACACTTTAGTTTTAATGAGTTTTATTTTTTGGGCTGTGCTGCATGGCTTGCAGGATCTTAGTTCCCCAAAGATTGAACCCCAGGCCAAAGAGGTGAAAGCACCGAGTCCTAACCACCAGACTGCCAAGGAATTCTCTCAACTAGTATTTTTAAAATAAAAAGAATAATTAATATTTGGCACAGATATCACAATGTTAGCAACCCAAACTAGTCATATGGGAAAATAATCCCTTTTGTGTAGACACTTCCATTTCACTTTAAATATTTCAGCTCAGAATACTGATGGAAGTCTGTTTAAAGAAGAACCCTTTGGGGAATTCCCTGGCAGTTCATGAGTTAGGACTCTGTGCTGTCACTGCCAAGAGTTCAATCCCTGGTCAGGGAACAAAGATCCCACAAGCCGAGTGGCCAAAAGAAGAAAACAAGAATTATTTGGGGGAGCTAAAGATTAAAGGAAATGCTGATAATGTAGCGTCATTTGAAAATTCTAGAACTGATAATGTAATTGCACAGCACAATCCACAGAAATGTAATCAATTCGATCAACTGATGAGATCACCTATCCCTTACTATCACATTGCAAGAAATGACAAAATAGTGTGAAGTTATGGTAAGTCAGCACTGAGTAGAAGGAAAACAGATTATTTGAATCCGTCACGATTTAAAGAAAGGCTATTTAGGAACTTCCCTGGTGATTAAGGCTGTATTTTCCCTACAGAGGGTGTGGGTTTGATCCTCAGTCAGGGAACTAAGATCCTGCATGCTGCACACACAGCAGAGCCAAACATATTTTTTTTTAATTAAAATATAAAGCAAGCTATTTAAAATATCACAGGTTAGATTGTGAACTTCATTTGAGTTTGAAATGTTCATCTCTCTGGATTGAACAGGTTTTGTTTCAGTTTGAAGGGATTTTACAAAGGTAAGCCCGTGAAAATATTGATTTTATTTTCCGTGGAATCATTAATTACAGCATTAATCATTTCAGAGTGTGTAATATACTATAAAGCAAGTTCTTTCATAAAGTATTTCCACACATACATTCTTGGATTAAAAACAAGTGAAGATATCATTTAAAAAATTACTTGGAATTGTTTCTTCAGTGCAATTCAACTCATTACTAACTTGAAAGTCATCACCTGTCCCTTTTCTTTACATGTTTCACTAATACAGCATGTACACATATTAATGAAAACACACTAGCGTTGGCTCACTATAATAAAAATGTTAAGAAATGTCTGTGGAGAAATCTTTGCTAATTTCTCTAATCAGTTAGATAGTAAAACAGGGTCAACACTTGTGAAATAATTAAAATAAAATGAAAGTATACAAATATGACATTTTAGTGAATGTCATCTAATTTTTCTAAAGGATTGAGTTTGTGAATAATGAATTAATTTTATTATATGATAAGCAAGGTGCTAGAGAAAATCTTCCCTTACTAATCTATGAATGAACCTGGGCTATATGTAAAAGTGCTCTGGAAAAGCATACTAAGGTTAATGATGGAAAGTGGATCAACTTCTGTTGGACTATTTATTACAAGAGAAAATGAGATGCGTCAAAACTGACAAATAATGAAAGATCTCTCAAGTTCGTTGTTGAAAATTTTAAGAGTTCTAAAAGTACAAATGATGTAATTTAAGTATAAACAAAACAAAAAATCCTTTTTCAACATATATTTAGACAAAAATGAAAATCTTCCCTACTAAGTTAACCACTGCTACAATTCACTAATTATATGCTTTAAATGATATCCAGAATCTTTTTCCACACTGGAATTTTAGAGCAATCAGCATGCTCAAAAAACGCTCAGACACCTAATAACACAAAAGAAACCTTTTTAATTCAAACTATAATTATGCCTTTGTTTCAATTCACAAGGTACAAAAATTGTGTATCTTTTCTACAGCCAAGTTTGAGGGAATGAAGCGGGATATGTTTGCCATATCTTTTTCCTACAAAGATCATGTCTGTTTTTTTCTCTGGAAAGAAAAAGGATTTTTTCTTTTGATGGGTATAGTTATCTAATCCATCTCAACTATCAGTGAGAAGCACCATGTAGTATAAGCCAGGTATGGTCACTGACACACTCAGGTAAAGATTTTTTTTTTTTAATGCTAGGAATGCTAGGGAATTCCCTGATGGTCGAGTCGTTAGAACTCCACACTTTCACTGCCAAGGGTGCATGTTCAATTCCTGGTCAAGAAACTAAGGAGTGCTAATTAAAAGGGCAAACACCAGGAGCAAAATGTATTTGAAGTATCTGCAGTAGATAAGTTTTATTTTATTTTAAAGAGCACTGCATTACCTCTACAAAGAGTTGTAAAGTACAGCTTAGAAATACTCCCTCATTAACGCTGTTAAAAGCCACTTTATTTGCTTTGGGGAAAAACACAGACTTGTTAGTGGAATGTACAGTTTAAAACCATTTAAAACCATGATCAAATAACCAAAAAATTATGATCAGATGACGAAAGTATAAACCACAGAAGAGCAGGGTGGAATGGAAATCACTGAATTTCTTGGGGTCTTAATTATAAAACAGGAAGGTAACTTGCTTGTCAACTTTACATATATTGAAGCAGATCAACCTGTCCACTGCTATATATATATATGCTATTATTTTTCTTAAATTAGGTAATATTCATGAAACTTAACGGAAATTGAATGGACTACTCTAGTTTCTGGAAAAACGGATTTCAGTTTTAGGTTAGACAGAATATGGATCAATTCTGAAATAAATTATTCTGTCACTTAATGGCAATGTCTTTGGGTCAAAATATATTTCATCTGATACCATTGGTACACAAACCAAGAAACAAGGGGCTTCTCTGGCAGCACAGTGGTGGAGAGTCTGCCTGCCAATGCAGGGGACATGGGTTGGATTCCTGATCTGGAAGGATCCCACACGCTTTGGAGCAACTAAGTACGTGTGCCACAATTACTACGCCCGTGCTCTGGAGCCTGGGGAACTACAACTACCGAGCCCATGTGCCACAGCTACTGAAGCCCATGCGCCCTAGGGCTCATGCTCTACAACAAGGGAAGCCACCACAATGAGGGGCCTATGCACTGCAACAAGAGCGGAGCCCCTGCTCACTGAAACTAGAGAAAAGCCCAAGAAGCACCAAAGACCCAACCAAAAATTAAAAAAAGGTTTTTTAAAGAAACGGATTTATCCTGATGAAAATACAAAAAAGTAATCACCACCTCTACTGTGAAACAACACGGTGCTCTTCTAAAATAAATCTAAATGTCCTATGACCTAAAGAGTAAGTGGTACTGTAGAAATACATATAAAGATTTGATTTCACTGGTATGAAACTCAGTAAAATACATGAAATAAATACTTACTCCTGGCAACAGAATTTTGAAGACCAGTAGATGACGTTTGTCTATGAAATCCACAAGTCCCCTGCTCAAGCTTTTCAGTAGATGTAGAATGTTTGTTGACTGAGAAAAGATACAAGATTTACTGTACTCATATTTAAAAAAGCATCATTAGCTGAAACAAGATGAGCTCATGATGTACTCATACAGAGCATAAACATGTATTAATCAGGTACACAATGCTCACTGTTGATCATTCCTTATAAATTATGGAAATTTAACTTACATTTTATGCAGTTGCTTAGAATTATATCCACACATAGGACAAATTATAGTATATCATTAGTAAACAGGGCAATTTATTTTTAAAATATGCACTGGATAAAGGAGTGTAAAGCTTATCTATTATTCATTTTTACACAGATTACAAGTTTAAATGGTAAGATTTTGGATATACTGTATAAAATGAAGTTATTATAAAACTTCACCTGATTCTTTGGCAATCTCACATGACACAAATTTAAATGCATGCCAGAGAATACACGGCAGTGTTTTCACTTAGGATACAAAGCTGAAAACCCATTGTAAATGCAACCTTTTACTAATAGCTAATATTTACATGTGAAAATGAATAAACTTAAAAGTTTAGCAGTTGTATTAATTACCAGTCTTATTTGGGGAATTTACTGTTGTATAGCCTCCCCACGACCATCTTTTTTGATGGCCAACGCTGCTGCTCCTTTCCAGTGTACGATGAAGGATGGCTTTGAATCTCTCCTATTTAAAATAAAAGCCAATAAATGTTTACGTATGTATTATGTTCACTAGAATAATTCTGATCTATCCGTTATAAAATACCCCTACCACCAAATTTTTTAATCAGGCAGAATCTTTTTTATAAAAGAGAAAAGTTAAAATTGGAAACATCTCAGGTATGAATCCATACTTTCCCAACTAAGTAGGTTTTAATCTTATGGATATGAATCGGGAAACTGACCATGCTTCCCTCTTTGCTGGTATCGTTAGGAAATTTAGAAATAAACGTGTAGCCTATTCCAGCAACTATACAAGGACTGAGTAGTACGCTTTGATATACGCTAATCATACCTTATGTTTTATTATTTTCTTACTTTAATTCCCCCCTCTGCTTGATTCCCTCAAACATTTATTTTCTCATCTGGTTGTAGTATATAGTTTTTAAAATATACCTTAAATTCTTTGTAGAATGAGGCAGGATAA
This sequence comes from Oreotragus oreotragus, assembly GCA_006410675.1. Classification (NCBI taxonomy): domain Eukaryota; kingdom Metazoa; phylum Chordata; class Mammalia; order Artiodactyla; family Bovidae; genus Oreotragus; species Oreotragus oreotragus. The sequence continues at coordinate 154,117 of SJYX01018653.1, forward strand.
AAAGTCAACTAATACATATATGCCAGATCATCTATGACATCCCCATTTCTAACTTCTTAAATTCTGATGATAACTAATCAAGTTTTTAAAAAGAGGTGTGTTTGTCTTGACCTCAGCTTTAGTCTAAACTGTGCAGAATGACAGGTCTGTGAATGCAAATGCTACACAGTGGCAAAACAGCGCCACTGTCAGAAATGAGATGCAGTTTTCTATTCCTCATCTCTGTGCTGTAACGTACCATGGATTACATTCACTTAAGCAAATCAACCTCAGGGCCAGAAAGTTTTCTATTCTTCCCTGACAACAACTGCTTCATAGCAACATCATCCTGACAATGTTCCCACAGTTTAGAGGGTGAACATATTAGGAAAATGGAGCCATCCATTTCCTCTGAGGAGAAAAGCAACTGCAATTTTAAAATGAAACTTATCTAATGACAAGATTTTAAATTATATTTTCTAACAGAAAGGAAGTTGTTCTAAACTGCTTAGACACCCCAGAAGTATAATAAAGATTAAAAAGAGAATATTCTTGCATTATTAAAACCTCTCTCCTAAGCTCTCTTTTGGTGTTTCCAGATGTGCTGACCCTCCATGCTCTTTCAGGTTCCTTCTGGCATCTGTGGCTCATGTGCAAGCTCCTGTCCTCTTTCCCATGTGCCCCGGTCCACACTCGCCCCTCCTCACCACCACTGAGTCTGGGTTTTTTTCCTGTTCTACTTAATCATTCTCTTTCTTTATATGCAGCCTCCTCTGTGATGAACGGTCCCTGCTCTGTCTAGGGCTCTCCCGCACTAACTCTCTGGGGCCGGTTCTCTTTGGACCTTTCTCCTGGTCTTCTGGGCTCTTGTCTGGCGCGCTCTCTCTCTCTGGCTCCCACCCTGTCTACAGTGCCATTTTGTCGCTTCTTCCTTCCCTGTATTCTCTCTCAGGTTCCTCTGTTCCTAAGATGGTCTCTTCTACTTGCAGTCCTTGGGGCTGGCTCTCCCTCTGTCCTCCAGGGACCTTTCCTGACCCAACAGTTTCCTATTTTACTCTCTTTGGTTCTGTCTTTATCAAGTTCAGTCTTTCTGGCCTTCACTCTTCTTCACCACAGAGAAGTAATTTTTTTTTTTTTTCAGAGAAGTAATTTTAAGGAGACATTTCACAGAGGAAGATAGAGTGATACAAGTTCTGAATGAGAATTCATTAAATACGGGAATGTGGGGGAAAAGACAGAGAAGGGGCTAGTGGACAGGGAAGAAACACCACAGGAGTAGCCCTAAAATCAAGAAGATTCACCGATGGGGATAAGGAGTTGGAGGGGGGGTGAGGCATTTTCAAGAGCCAACTGTGTGTAAAAGTTAGGAAGAAAAGTGAGCACCAGAGACACAGAGAAGAGGGCTCCTGGGAGAGAAATGGAAACAAAGGGAAAAGGAAAGAAAAAATAGTCTAAAATAAGAGCAACAGGAAAACAGAGACAAGGAGAGGATAAAAACCCACACACTGAGAGAACAATGGCAGAAACTCCAAAGATGGGGAGCAAAAAGGAGGGAGAAGCTCAGACAAAGAAAGTAGAAAGAAAAAGGGGGTGCCATTGGAGAAAAAGGGCCAGAGTCAGACAAAGAGCCAGAGACAGGCCAAGGCTCACTCAGGGACACTTGAGGGGCACTGGAACAAAGACAAAGAGAGAATGACAGTGAAGAACAGGAGAGAACATGCCAATTCCAAGGGAGCCAAGGACACCCATTAGAGATCTGCAACAACCTACAGGAGAAAAACCTGGTGTCAGAGAGAATCCTACAAATCGAGACAGATAACCAGATGCCCACAGAGAAACAGCCAAAGGCAAACTGACTGAAGAGAGACAGGGAGGCAAAGAGAGGGCAGGACAAAGGTAGTGCCTCGTACCAACGGAGTACCAAAGACACCCAAACAGAGTCCAGATAGGAAGAGAGCAAGGCCACGACACAGAGAAAGGAACAATAACGGGAGAGCGCGAGAGAGCAAACAAAAGGGAGCCAGGGAACCATGGGAAAGTGGAAGGCTCTGATCCAGCTGGGCTCTGCCACTCACACAATGAGGGGAGTGGTGAGAAGCAGACCGGTCAGGGGCAGAGGGGGCCCTATCAGAGAGGGCCTGATAGTGGATGGGTGAATACTAGGCAATGGGACAACACCTTTGGTAGGAGAGAAAGCGCCTCAGAACAAAGCCCAGGCTGCAGGCACCCTGCAGGCACACAGGGTTCTCTCCCTGGATGCGCAAGGCTCCTCTTCACCTCAGTTACTAAGCCTAAACTCAGGCCTCAGAGCAGGATGGGGCAAGAGGCGCTAATGTTTAATGAAAGACCAAAGAAGAACTGGTACTAATTCCAGAAGAATCGCGATCGGTTCCAATAAAAGCACAGAAGGGCTAAGAAAAAAGTACTGCAGAACCAGGCAACACAGGGTATCATCTGATTAACAAAGAAGAAAAACACGTACCCTTTCTTCCTCTAACATTTCGTTTCTCTTTTTTTCTGCAGATATTCTCCGTTGTTCATCCTTTTCTTTCTGTTGCCTCACCTTTCGCTGTTTTTCTTCCATCTGTTTTTCATATATGATCTTAGACTTTCTTTCTTTTTCAAGTAGCTGTGTCTCTTTATTAGCTGAAATATTCCAAATGCAAGGTAAGAGCCAAGAAAATGTTTAAGTTTTCCACATTACAGACAGAAAAGGAAAGTTAATGTATTTTATTCTCCTTCTTAAGAATAACATAACCTATGCTAATAACTAAAGATTTATTATATAAATGACCAGAGATGGCCATGAAAGAATCATTTCCACTGGGTGTTCATTTAACTCCTGAGAACTGAACTGGCTTAAATGACTCTCCTCCTATTCGAACTAAAATTCCAAATTCAAAAGAACTATTTTCTTTCATGGGATGTTTCTGCTGACTTGAGCTGAAGTCAAACCCCATCAGATTAATATGCTGTACATTAAAATAAGAATTAAAAAACACATGGCCAGAATATATGGCTTTTGCCCTTCTAATACGAAACCTGTTTTTAAAGGCCTCATCTAAACAGAACATATTAAGCATGCCAATTTGACCTTCATGGGCTTAGGCACGTACCATATCACTGACCAGCATGATGTTTTCCTACATTCAAATTTCCTCTCACTAAAGCCTGCAGAGCATCCATGCAGTTGTAAAAATACTCTTCTAAAGAGCTACAGGAAGAAACTGCTCCTCACCAAAACAGACAACTGCTATCCCATTTGAATGAAGGTGAGCACAAGTTTTGCAGTGGATTTACAGGGCCAGAGGAGGAACATACATAGCTGAAAAAGCATTCTCTCAATATTATGGTTCTTTTAGAAAAGAATATTGTTTTTTACTATAAATTTATTTTAATTGGAGGATTCTTTTAGATCTTAATTGATACAAAGTCACACTTGAGAAAGCATAGCAATCAGTGAAAGATACCATATCTATGGTAAGAGTATTAGCATTTATGTTTTTGGCCATGCCATGGCTTGTGGAATCTTAGTTCCCCAATCTGGGACTGAACCCCAGGCCTCTGGCAGTGAAAGCACAGGGTTAACCACTGGACCTCCAGGGAATTCCTTCATTTTTGTTTTCAGTCATTTTTACTGAAATTCCCATTTTGCTTGTTCCTAAAAATGCTGAAAAAATTTTCATACTTTAGTTTTCAGAAAATTAAAGCTAACAGAAACTACGATTTCACAAATAAAACAATTTGGCAAAATATTTTCCACGGATCTTCTTTATCTCATTTAGTATATGCTTTTAATCCAATATGACACATAAAGTAAAAAGACAGTAACACATACTGTGTAACACATACTATTAAAAAAAAGATTAAAAAGTAAAATCACTTTGAAAATATGTCACCTTAATGTAAAATTTATTCATTTTGACTTCTTTTAAAGTCTAAAATATACCATCATCCTGATTCATTTTGCTGTACAGTATAAACTGATGCAACATTATAAAATAATTATACTCCAATAAAAATTAATTGTAAAAATACCATCATCTTGTCTTTTTTTCTCTTCTCTCCGCTCCTTTGCTAATCTTTGTTTTATGTCATTTTTAAGCACAGAGCCATCTATTACTAGAAAAAAAAAGAATAATTAGATATCAATAGGATATCAAACTTAAAGGATATAACACTTTGAGATCTATCAAAGTACTCTAGAAATTATACCTGGCTTAAATGGTGATTTTATATTTGAAGGCTGGGCCGGAAGAGAACTAAAGCTACCTTGACTTCGTCTTTCTTCAGCAATGGCATTAGCAGCAGCAACTAAATACAAAGAGATAAAGGAAAGGGATTAAATATTAAGAAGACAAACAGGGGCAGCAAATTATATCTTGAGAATAAAGGATAGCATCTCTTCTAGAAAGCATGACAGATGACTCTGGGTCAGCAAAGATATACTGAGTACCTATGATGTTGAACAATAATTCGACAAAGAATTAACACTGTTTACTGTAGACACGCCAGCCTATCTGTGCACACAGAGTTGTCAGTGGAAGCAGCAGCATGAGCTGGTGGATGAATAAGAGTTAATGAGTAACATATCTCAAATATGCCTCAGACAAGATATTATACCAAGTACTAGGAAAACTGAGCTGGCAAGGATTTGGAAAAAATGTTTCACCATGAATTGGGCGAATTTAAAAAAGATTTGGAGTTTATGGATTTAAAATTGGAAGCAAAAGTGTCAACAGTGAGCGCCTCAGAGATTGGGCCCAATATCAAGGAAAACATTTATAAATTACCTTGATCAGGGGCTACCTACCCTGGCTCCCCAGTAGAGTCACCCAAATTGTTTAAAAAAAAATTAGCAATGCTTTCCCTTCCCCATTTCCACTCTCTGAGTGTGGGGCCCAGGCCTTTGCAGTTGCTAAAAGCTCTATTCTGATGCACAGTGAAGGTGGAGAAACACTCAAAGAAGTTCCAATGGGATGGTATTTTTCCAGGTAGGAAAACATCAAGTTAATAAATAGTAATTAACACATCTGGTCTAAACAGGTAGAAAATGGTAAATAAACTTCAATAAGGGTGAAGTATAAAAGAGTGTGGGAGCAAAATTTGAGGGAAAGTAAGAAAAACTAAAATTGTGGATGATACCAAAACAAGTTATTGGGGAATTCCCTGAACTCTTTCCATATATGACTGTATCTAAAATGCCTCACAGTAGCAGGCATCTTCAGGAAGGAGCTGGAAAATAATACTGAAAACTTTCTTCTACCCTAGTATAAAAACACAGGAAACATGCCCCTGTGATACTGCATACAATTCTGGTCTCTACATATCAAGGAAAACGTAGAACAGTTGAAGATGGGCAGTTAAATAAGAGACTAGAGAGGGTCTGTGGTTGTACTCAGAATGAATGGGCTGAGATGTTACTTGCCACTGATGAAAGATACCTGGGAGCCATTTTACAGAGTAACCCTGAAAGTGACACAACTGCTGCCATAGATACCACCATTTCAAAAGGGGAAATTATTTTTTTTAAATCCCAGAGACCAAACAGCTCAGATAATCCACGATCTAGCTAAATTTGAATTGAAGATTAGACTCTTCTAAACTTCTTCAGTAATTTATCAATTTTGTGGACCACAACTATTCTCTGAATTTCAGTCCTGGTGTACTAAGAAAATTCTTATATAGTCTATAAGTTAAATAAACCATCCTACACACCCCCCTTCCGCTCACATTTCTATGTGAGCATACAGAAAACCACTGTTGCTTTTGCATATTCAGTGTTCCTGCTTAAAACAAAGTCCATATTTTGGCACAATTTAGTTGGCCGTGAGGACAATTTCCCTCAAAATGTACAATTTTACCAGATTTAAAGATCTTATTAGTCACAAGTGAACTTAAAAGTAGTTGTTGTGGCAATAATGAACCATACCATATACAGGTTATAATATCAAATCTAATTTTTTTTTTTTTTTTGGCTGCACAGGGTGGTTTGCGGGATCTCAGTTCTCTGACCAGGGAATTGATCCCAGGTCATGGCAGTGAAAGTGCCAAGTCCTAACCATTAGACAATCAGGAAACGTCCCTCAAATCTGATTTTTTGACCCTTACTTCCAAATTCCTACTGACAAGAAATACATTCACCAAAATGACAGGCTCTAAAAATGTCCAGACACTAGGGGAAAGCTTCCATGTCTGAAGTTAACAAAATGAACATTTTATTCAACTCTATTCAATGAGGAATTTAACAGGTGCAATAGAGTATTTCTATAGTTCTTATACTAATTCTAAACTCCAAATTAAAGTTAAAAGTTACTTTCTGCCTGGAGATTAAATAAGAAAACATGTAGATTTTATTACTAAAATGAATTATGAAATCTTAATCTGTATTTCCAAAACACTGCCAAAACAAATAATGTATATCACTTCACCATTTATGAAGTTGTTTTCATTGATTACCTCATTTAATTCTCATAATAATCCCATAAAATGGATATTATTTTCTTCATTCTTTTCTTTACAGATGAGCAAACTGAAGCTAAATACAACTTTCCCAGATCACACAGACAGGAACTGGGAAAGCCAGAACTTACTTCAATTGTAACTTTACTTTGAAATATTACATAATTATGAAGGACCAGACTACAAAACCCACATCAACCTTTATATGACTTATTTTAATACTCCTACTTCAGCTACTTTTAAGGTTACTTCTTTTTAAAATACAATAATGAAAGAATTAAGATCTAAATGTATACAACTTATTCAACAACAAGTGGAGAAGGCAATGGCAACCGACTCCAGTACTCTTGCCTGGAAAATCCCATGGGCAGAGGAGCCTGGTAGGCTGCAGTCCATGGGGTCGCACAGAGTCGGACACGACTGAAGCGACTTAGCAGCAGCAGCAGCAGCAACAATAAGTAAATGAAATATATGGGCTTTGGTATAAAACATACTTTGGAAACACAGCAATAGAAATTATTTTAAAATAAAGCATTTACCTTTAAAAAAAACATAGCTGTGGCTAAGAAAAGCCTAAGTTTAAAGAAAATGTGTAAAAAGCAATACAAAAAGAAAACGATTCTCTCTTTTTTTTTTTTTTGGTGGCACCTCAAGGCTTGTGGCAATTTAGTTCTCCAACCAGGGATTGAACCCTCAGCAGTGACAGCAGAGTGCTAACCCCTGGACCACCTGGGAACTCTGCCATTCTCCTTCTACGAGGAGAAAATAAAAATCATTCCAGCTATCTAACCCAGTAAAAGCCTCAGAATAAAATGAACCAAAAATAGGTGCCACTAGAATGCCAAAGTTAAAGAATGTTTTGCACTTGATATATTTTAAAAAGATATCATTGAAATTTTGAGGCCCCTTCTGGACATAAAGCATTTTAGGTCACTACTGACTTCAACATAGTTGAAAATTTCTGCTTCTCTCCTGAACCTCCTTCCTTAACACACACAAAATCTGTGTCATAAGGGCTCTGCTCTACTACAGCAAGCAAAATGCAAGAAAGGAAGAACATTTTTCTAAGACAGTTATTTCAAGGATGGTAATAATCTTCCTAAATCTGCACCCAAGCACGATCACCCCAAAATGTTTAACCTTATGAGATATCAATGATAAATATTCATCCCAATACTTACTAGCAATTCTACACTGTCTGCCACAATTGTTGCTTTTGATATCAGAGTTCTACATAAAAGCTATAGCCCCACCTCTCCATGACCTTTCTTGAGTACTAACTGGAAACATTAAATCATATAAACTAGTAAAACAGTATTTCTTATTACTTAGCAAAAGGTATAGATTGCAAAAAAAAAATGATTGAAAGGTTTTTAAAAAATTATTTTAAGAAGGGCTATGGTTGTGGCAAGAAACAAGCATATCATGAAACCAAATTGCTACAGATTAACAAATACAGTGCTATTCACTGTTGTTTTGGTAACAGAATAAAAAGAGGTAAATTGCTACAAGTCTTGAGCTGCCAGTGGTATCTAGCAGCAGACTGTCTTCCAGCAACCCAGTCCCTGAGCCTTCCCACACAGCTGCTGGCCCAGTCCTGGATCCACCCTTCTTCAAAGCTGAGTAGTTTGGAGTGGTGTGGGCCCCTGAGGATCCGTTCCACCCACACCAAGGCTCTCTGTTCATGGCCTTATTACCTAAAGTTTGCATGTTATTAGGCCAGGGAGAGAGTGAGAAAATATTAAGAAAAAAAAAAAAAAGAAACCAAAGAAATTTGCAATCAGGGAACAACAAAAATAAGGGGGAATTCAAGGAATTTTGCCTTAAACAGCAACAGAGTTTACTCACTGTTATTTGTATAAGAGAAAAGTAGCAACTGCCACAAAGTGGCAGCACATTTCATTGACCCTTTGTCCCCTTCAGGAAAATGCTGTGACCATGAAGAAAGTTCTTTCTAATCAAGGTGATCCTCTGAAAACTCTAATATGTGATGTTTTCATTCCTACTATGAAACGGGCAGCAAAGATGTCAACTAGGGTTCTGGGTTAAGCCTTTCTTATTTTGCTTTCAAGTTTTTGGTTTGAAATACTGTGAATTCCAAGCAACTGTCCCATGTAAAAATTTAAAAATACTTTGCAATGTTCAATATAAAAATACGTGGGGCGGGCGGGGGGGGGGGGGGGGGAGCTGGGGGGGGGGGGGCGTTGGGCGCGGATATCCAGAATGCTGGTTAGTTTAAATCAGTGAAATTAGTCAATATCAGAGAACCTTAGGTGCCAATTAACAATAAAACAATCTGAATTTATTGCAAACTCTCCCTGTAGGTGAACCATAATAAGCTAAAGACAGAAGAGTTTTTCTCCCTGTGCAATAATGAAAGTGTATTTGCTGCTGACATAGTCTCTGGGGAGTTAATTCAAAGCGTTCTGAAGTAACATAAACCCTTCCAATTGCAGCCAGTCTAAATTAATTTCTTAACTGCAAATGGAAAATTCTCGAAGGACTTCAATAACATCAGTAAGACTGTTTTACTCAAGCTCATATAGGAGGAAACTAGCTCGAGAACTAAAAGCAACCTCCCACAAGCAACATATACTAGCTCAAGCACTGGAGCAGTCTCCTGGGCTAAGCCATGCGCTGCCAAATTTTATAAAATAAACGATTTGGGAGAAAAATTTCTTTGGTCATGAGACCAGTTTAGAAGAAAGCACCCAGAAGCGCTGAGTTTCATTCAGTTCAGCCTAGGGTCTGCAAGACGTCCCACGGAAGGTGACATCCTGGCGATCACGTGCTACAGGAGGCAAGCCAAGAGGAGCGGGGGATGGGGGCAAGTCTCTTTCCAAATTTCAAATCAAGACCCTCACGGCCCCCTCCTCACAGGACCTTAACCAGATCCTAATCAGGACGGTTCGGAAGGTCAAGCCTCCGAAGAGCCCTGGGTTCCGACTATGGAAGACGAAGAAAGCTCGGGCGTCGAGGGCTCAGGGAAGTCTCCAGGGCTGCTCGCAGCCGAGAGGGCCGTCCCGGCGCCCCGCAAAGGCAGGCGGGACTCGGGGTTGTCCTCGGGCTCCCGGGTGCCAGGCGTCCGCCCTCCCGCCCCAGTAGCGCCCGTTAGCTCTCTCGCGCCCCGCCCGCCGGAGGGGGTGCGGCCGTCGGCAGCGGCAGTTGGACCGCGGGCTTAAGGGCTCGGGCTGGTCTCCCCTCCCGCCCCGGGGCGCTCCGACGGGGGTGAGGGGAGGACCCGACGGCGCGCGAGGCGACTCCGGAGCAAAGTTCTCCCGCTCCGACGGTCCCCGAAGCCGCGGGAAGCCCGCGTCCCGCACGGGCCCGGGCACCCCCGGGAGCCGCCGGCCCGCTCACCCATCCGTTCGCGCAGTCCCCTCAAGGATGCGCCGCCGCCGGCGCGCTCCGCCATCTTCGGAGCAGCCGAGCCGGGAGCCGCCACAGGCGCTGGGGCCCCAGTGCGCAGGCTCTCGCGCGGCCGCTGCGGGGCTGGGGCCGCGGCGTCGTCGGGGGGCGGGAAGGGGCGGTGCCCAAAGGGCCGCCGCGCCCACCTCGGACCCGCGACCGGCCAGCGCTGCCTTCTGCGCACCAAGTTGTGAGCCGCTGGGCGGCGACGACCAGGTGTAGAGAAAGACACCGTTTTCTACTTCCCCTGCTCTCCCCGCACCGTGCGTCCCGGAGGCCGGCCGATAACCAGCCGGGCATCCAACATTCCTTTTTTCCTCACTTCACCTAACAACGCAGTAACATGCTTTCCTTCGTTCGTTTGTTCACTTATGGAGGTCTTCTTGAGTGCCTCCTTGGTGCGCTTGCATCATGAGTTTGCTAGTCTTTGAAACACGAAGGAAAGGCCCAGGTTGGGGGAAGAGATAGGTTCCTGTGAGGCTCTAGGGGGCTTGATCACAAGGAAAGATTTTCTTAAAACTGTGTAGAATAACTCGTGACACTGTTAGGTCTCAACATTGTGTGAATTATCTTTAGAGTGTCTTTAGGTCTTTAAAGTAGAGGACTTATTGATGTTAATCACTCCAGATACATAATTATATATTACATATATAATATTCATAAACGATTCCTCTCCAGGATGCATAAAGATCTAAAAAATATTTAAGAAAAAGGCAATTCCCCCCAAATGAGCAAAAGGCATAAGCAAGCCTTTCACAGGAGAGAAAACACAAATGGCAATAAGCATAAAAAAAAAAAGATTCTCAAACTCTTAAGCACTCAAGAGGACACAAGTGAAAACCACAAGATACATATTTGGCAAAAATTTAAGAGCGGAAAAAAAGTGTTGGTGAAGATGTAGTTTAATATTGGTGGAGAAAAATAATACTGTAAATCAACTAGACTTCAGTTTGAAAAAATACTAGTGCGTATTTTTTTTTGGGGGGGGTGCGGGGAACATTTGGCACTATAGTACCTGAAGCCCTGCTCCTACTTGTATAGAGACACCAGTGTTCTGCATGATATACATAATGGTAGCCATGATTATTAAGACACACATGATTAGGGCACAAGCAAAGCACATATACCTACACAGAAATTCAGCTTTGATGAATTTATCTGGAACTTCACAAACAGGTCTCTTTTAATCTGTAGGTAAACCCTTCTTTTTCTCCAACATCTTTGACAGATCACTGTGAAACATTCAGTAGGTGGGTCATTCAACAAAAGCTTTTATGACCACCTATCCTGTGCCTGACTGGTTGGCTAGAAAGAGACAGGGAAGATCCCCTTAGATGTGTCTTTGGGGCTACAGCTCCCTAATGAGCCCCCGCAGAACTGTCTGTATGTTTCTCAGAAAAATTTTGGAACTGAAGACTGCCATCTTGGGGAGATTGAGTGTGTTCTGGAGCCAATTCACTCAGAGCTGGGAAGCAACCCAGGCCACTGAACTTCTCTCCGCCCCTGTTTGGAAAGCCTATCTTCCCCAGTGAGCAAAAAACAACAACAACAACAACAACAAAAACCTGAATTCCTGCTATTTCTTTCCTACTTGGCTATTTTTTCCCTTAAACCTGACACCAGCAGGAAAAATATTCAGAAACCACACTCATACTAGGTCTAGGAATTGTCACTTTTTTCTACTAACACATTGAATTCACATGTAATAAACACTCAGTGCACTTATCAAGTCTAACAAATTTGCATTGAAACTGCTACCATCACAGCCCTGTGGGAAGAGTTCTAAGCTTCACAGCCATGAGACAACTGTCCCTCTGCATCCTAGACTACCTGTCAGATTCATCCATCATATACACAGCAGAGTCAGGGTTCTGGTTTTTTGTTCTCCTCTCATTTCTGACTCGTCTCACATCTATTGCTCCTTGGCCATAATACAGGGGGAAGAGTGATGCTTCATTCTGGACTCATCTCTTCCAATTCTACTCACATGTTTTCCTCCCTTTTCCCAAATCTGCACTTTTCTTCTAAGTTACAGGCTCACCTCAGGCTCTGGTCATTTCTTGCTTGGTTGATGGCAGCTTTCCCAGCTCCGAAATTCCTGCTGCAGCACACTGCCCCGACCCCCCTCTGCCTCTATGATCCTTCAGTCCCCCTTTCCCACTCCCCCCTTTCCCCTTCCCTTTGCACTGTGGATCAGGGTGACCTTTCCTGGGATGTGGTAGGGGACTGCTTCTCATGTCCTGAGATCACCAGGGTGGGGGTCATGAGCTTCTGAGGAGAGGAAGAAGAGGCCAGCACTGTCATTTGGATCAGACAAACAAATCGGAAGGGCATCGTGGTGGTGGTGCAATCTGTTAGGAGCCCTAGCTGCATCTTAGAGTCTTAGACACTTATTGTTACTTGGTAAGAGATGTCATTTGTCGAATACTTACTTCCCTGGTGGCTCAGATGGTAAAGCGTCTGTCTACAGTGCAGGAGACCCGGGTTCGATCCCTGGGCTGGGAAGATCCCCTGGAGAAGGAAATGGCAATCCACTCCAGGGCTATTGCCTGGAAAATCCCATGGACAGAAGAGCCTAGTAGGCTACAGTCCATGGGGTCGCAAACAGTCGGACACGACTGAGTGACTTCACTTCACTTCACTATACATTGGCAGGCACAGTGCTTAAGGTTCTACAAGGATTATTTCATCTAATTCTTATACCACTTCTTGATGCAGCTTCTGTTATCTCCTCATTTTACGGATAAGGAAAGAGTTAACCTCCCCGGAGTTAGCACAGTTAGCAAGTGGCAGAGCCAGGATTCAAGGCCATGTATATCTAGTACTTCTTCCACTGTGTCTTTAATTTACCGGATGATGAGCCCTAGCCCACTTTTAATTCCTAGCCCATGTCTTCAATTCTCCACTGATGCAGTCCCCACATTCAGCCTATTATTTTTTCTGGCTCAGCCTTGTGGCACATGAGATCTTAGTTTCCCCATCAGGACCAGGGATGGAACCTGAGCCCTTGCACTGGAAGCTCTGAGAGTCTTAACCACTGGACTGCCAGAGCAGTCCCTAGATATGCACTTTTTATCACTGGTGAGGTCTTCCTAAAACTAAATCTTTTAACTCAAGTACCACTATGACAGTCTCTTAAGTCTTTAATAAGATGGACACAAACTATTCAATAAGAAACCATCGAAAATGGATGTTTAATATATATCTGGCAATAGAGATAAATATGACTTCTCTTAAGCAGCCTTTCTTCTAGAAAGGCTCAGCTGAGACTGTAAATGCCAGGTACTCAGGGCTGACTTCAAAATGTATGTGTAAAGGAAAATGTGCCACATCTATTTCACTGTTTATCCTGCAATGAATATTTTTTGAATGAATGAAAGAGTACTGAAAGCCTCCACAGTACTGAAGGAGGAAGAAACGAAAATATTTTCAATGGCTACTGGGGTGTTGAAAAGGTCTAGACTTAACATTATTAAAGGGCAAGAAAATGTCCTTTTTTTTTTTTTTGCTTGACTTCAAATAAAGTAGAGCAAACATGGGCTGTGTCTTCTCATTCTAAATACAGGGCCTGTAATATAAAGGGAGCTTCAGGGGATGCCAAAAAGCATAAAATATCAAGGAATTCCCTTTAAAGACACCTTGGAATTTCTAAAAGAGTTAAAACTTGGTAAAATCCAGATGGGAGAGAAGGAGAGGAAAAGAGGAGTTAAGATGGTTTATTAAAACACAGATTGCTGGGCCCCACTCCCAGAGCTTCTGATTCTATCAGTATGATTAACTGCATAACATATACCACCAGGAAATGTACCGAATGTCCAGTGTGATGTCAAGTTCAGCCTGAGTGGTTAATATCATTACACTTTGATGATGATCAATATTTAAAAATTCTAATCCAGATCTAGCGTCATCATCACACTTTGATGATGACAAATATTAAAAATTCAAATACAAATCTAGTGTCATGTACCTCCTGATACTTGACATTTGTTCACTAAGGGCAGGCAAATGCTTTGCTCTAGGGTTCACTGAAAGCCAAGGTCTGGCCAAGGCCTTGGGGTGAGCATTACAATGGAGGGAGGAATGTCACAGACCCTGAGCTGCCAGGCAAGGAAGCCTGAGAGCATTTTGTACCACAATGTCCTGAGACAGAGTGTGGTGGTACAACACATTGAATAGACAGTTTTCCTTCTCTTTCCCATCCTCACCCCCATAGGATAGTTCACCCATATCATACATTCATACCTACATTTGAAAAGGAGCTAACACAGGTATTGGGAAGGTAAAGAAATCCAGATCACACACAGGAAGTGAAATGCACAAGAATCTCCTCTCCTTGCCACCCAAGAAGGAAAAGTTTCCCAGGGTCAGAAAAAGGACTAAACAATTCTGTCTCTAACTCTGGCTCTTCTTGAGAATCTCTTTGCAAAACTCAATTGTTTGTCACTGGGCTGATATCCTTGGGGAGTCAAAAGCTTGCCTGTAAGCCTCACTGTTTCTTCATGGCCAGCTTACAGATCTCTTTAGAGAATGTGTACTCTTAGAGACAAAAGGGCCTGAGAAGGCAAACGGGAACTCTGTGCACATGCTTTGAGGCACGTGGGTCTGTGGGGATGCACACGTGGGCAGCCAAGAGCTGAAGCAGGCTTCCAACGGGTTGTCACCTCTCTGTGCAGCTGGGATGAAAGATTCAGTAACATAGAAGAAAACTTAAGAGTCAGCTGGACATCCAAGCCCTCGAAAAGAAAATCCTCCCGAATTTTCAGAGTGTTGGGATAGATGAGGGGGGAGGAAAGGAAAAAAGCAGATTATCTCTGAGGCCAAGTAAACAGAATGTCTTTCCCTGCTCTCAGGAAAGACACATTTCCTTGACATTGCTTTTCTTTAGTTTCTAGATATTAGTGTCGAGGACAGATCATGGAATGTGAGACCTGAGAAGGAACATCAAGGCCACTACATTGAGTCCTCTTATTCTCCCCTGAGGCTCAGAGAGGCTTGTTGATGCAAGTTCCCACAGCTGATGGCACCCAGCACCCTATCTCATGAACTTTCCTCTGCACACCCGTGAAAGGCTGTCCACACAATCTTTTAGAAGAAGGAAACAAAAGTGAGAACTGCTGACCCAGTGCTAGGAACCACTATGTAATCCGGCTGGAATCTGACCTATATCCTCCCAATGAAACTGAAAGAGACATGGGAGGGAAACAGATGGAGATCCTGCTAAGTTGTGAAAGACACACTTAAAGGATGTTGAACAACGGTTATTTTTGTGAAGGAACCAGTGAACTGGCTCCTACCTGCTGCTCCACATAATTCTCACTACATCCTCACAGGAACCCTATTCTGCAACAGCAAAACCAGGCAAATATTTGGGCTCAAGCCAATCTCTTGATCTCTACTTCTCCCCCCCACCCTCACCCCGCCTCACAGAAGCATGATTCCAATTCAGGATAATCTGACTCTAGATTTCTCTCGAGTTTTCCAGAAGTGTTAAGAGCCAGGACAGAAGAGAGCCACCCAAAACAGTGCCTGGTGGTCTATGCTGGGGCTTAAGGAGTGGCCAAGCATGCATGCTAAATCGCTTCACTTGTGTCGACTCTTTGCGACCCCGTGGACACTAGCCCACCAGGCTCCTCTGTCCATGGGATTCTCCAGGCAAGAATACTGGAGTGGGTTGCCATGCCCTTCTCCAGGGGATCTTCTTGACCCAGGGAGTGAACCCATGTCTCTTATGTCTCTTGCATTGGCAGCAGGTTCTTTACCACTGAGCCACCTGGGAATCCCAAAAGAGTGGNGATTCTCCAGGCAAGAATACTGGAGTGGGTTGCCATGCCCTTCTCCAGGGGATCTTCTTGACCCAGGGAGTGAACCCATGTCTCTTATGTCTCTTGCATTGGCAGCAGGTTCTTTACCACTGAGCCACCTGGGAATCCCAAAAGAGTGGCCATATCCAGCTGTTACTTGAATCTAGAGGTGGGGATGGAGGAGATGATCAAGTACCAGCCAAGCCAGAGAGGCTTCATGGAAGAAGTGGCTTTTAAAACCAGGCTTTATAAATGGTGACTATTTACTGGATAGTAAATTCATATATGTGTTACCCTCAGAACCCTGTGCAGTGCTCTGTGGAGGGTTTGTGTTCAATATGTTTTTGTTGTTGTCAGTATTATTATGCCTGGAGATAATTAATTCAACTGAAACATACCCAGGAGGAATTGTTCAGTCTTCTGTATCTACCCAGTTCTTTCCTTTTTGGGGGAGGAGGAGCCTGGATGCCAAATTCTGGTTCTTTCTGGATGTGCCTACCCTGGGAAACTGCTGAAGAGGCTGACTTCAGAAAGAAAGTGTGAGAAATAAAGCACTGATTTCAATTTCAGTTCTGTAGAAATATTTGGGCAGCCTGCTTGATGGTGTTTTCATGATTAAAAATGACCCCATGTGTGCACTTAACAGGAACGTGGGCCACAGCAGGCCTGGCATATGCTTTTTCCCATCTCCATATGTTTCGTTTATATCTTAATTCTCAGCCTGCTGGGAAAGAACTGGGTAAGATGGCACTTTGGGGACCGCTTTCAGTTGGTCTCATGCAATTTTCTTAGCCTATGGTATTCATACATCCTCCACTGTGAGTTGGAATCTGGCCCCAGGCCTGTGGCATCACCATAGGGCTGACTGCAAGGGAAAGAAAGTTCTAAATGTGAAAGGACTTTGTTCACATGTGAGTCAGGGATGTGTTTGCTCTGTTTGAAGAAGGGGGAATGATATTTGAAGCAAATTCGTTCAAGGAGAAACACTGCTAAAACATCTGAAATTTAGTGACTGACAGGCTGGCTACCTTGTGAAGTCCCCAAACTTGCCTTTTGCCCACTGTCACCTGGTCGTTCACTGGTAGAGAATCTGCCTACAATGCAGGATTTCCAGGGAGATGAGAGTTCGATCCCTAGGTTGGGAAGATCCCTTGAAAAGGGCATAGTAACCCACTCTGTATTCTTGCCTAGAGATTCTAATGGACAGAGGAGACTGGAGGGCTACAGTCCATGGCATTGCAAAGAGTTGGACACAGCTGAAGCAACTTAACATGCATGCACGTGTGGTAAAAAAAAGCATGGGCTTTGGAGCTCAAAATATCTGGGCTTGCTTCCCAGTCCTGCCATGTAAAGACTCTTTGACCCTGGGCTTAGGTTTCCTCATCTGTAAAATGAGGATGATAACAATTGCTTAAAACTGTTTTATAAATCGTGAAATCACTTGATGTAAAGCATCAGATGTTCCGTATACAGTACGAAGTAGATCTAAAGTAGTTAGTAATAATAATAGCTAATATTAGTAATAATAACAATAGCTATAATAATAATAACAATAGCTAATATTTCAGAGGCATGTATTATGTGCCAAGCTTTGAGTTATGCACTTTTTTCCCACGTTGACCCACTTAGTTTGACAATAATTCCATGAGGTCAGAAGAATTATCCCCTAAAATGCCTAATTCTGTCAATCATGACGATACGATACACAATACAGCTCAGATCGGAATAATCCCACGCTTTCTAATCTTGCTTTTTCTCCCTCATCTGCCCCCACACCTCCCCATCCTCCTCCGCACTGAGTTTTCATTTGAGTCCAGCGCGCTGGAGTTGTCTCACCAGGTAACAGACAGGGGAATGAACACAGGAGGCCAAGAGCACAAGTATTTTGCAACCCAAAGGCTGGAAGAAGTCTTTGCAGTCAGAGATAACAGATCAAATTTTCATGCAAAGAATACTAATTGTGTGAAACTATCTAACAAAGGAGCTTGTTTGCGGGGGAGGGGGGCGGGGAACAAACATGAGAGTCATTCAGAAATCTCCTTTTAAATCAGAATACTGGAGCTTCACAGAAGGCCAGGACTCTTTGTGTTCTTGCTACCACCCTTCTTCTGCCTCTGCTCCCCTCAGCTGCTGGGGGGGCGGGGAAGCGGGGTCAAGGTAGGGCCTTTTCCCTTCAGGTGGCAAGAATCCCGCCGTCCCCTCCCCCAACCCCCTCTTCCGGTGGGGAAGGCACAAACACATAGATGGCTGTCACTAGGATGCTTGCAGTCCCCCTCTTGCTGCTGCTGCTGCTAAGTCACTTCAGTCGTGTCCGACTCTGTGTGACCCCATAGATGGCAGCCCACCAGGCTCCCCCATCCCTGGGATTCTCCAGGCAAGAATACTGGAGTGGGTTGCCACTTCCTTCTCCAATGCATGAAAGAGAAAAGTGAAAGTGAAGTCGCTCAGTCTGTCCGACTGTTAGCGACCCTATGGACTGCAGCCCACCAGGCTACTCCGTCCATTGGATTTTCCAGGCAAGAGTACTGGGGTGGGGTGCCATTGCCTTCCCGGGCAGTCCCCTCTTAACAAATGTAAACGGCCTGGTTGGAAGTTAGCACTTGCAAGAAGAGAGGATCTCCCCTGAGGGTAGTCTAAACCTAAAGCAGCCTCAGATGAGCCTCCTCGGAAGCTCATACTCAGCCTCAGCGGTTTGTCGCAAAGAGGGAAGCACATTGGCCTGGAAGGTCTACAAGGGGTTAACCCAGTCACGTGGCTAAACATACCGCCCCGCCCACCTCCGCTGGCCCGGCAGACATCCACGGGAAGTGCTGCCTCCGGCGTGAGAGGCTTATTTAAATGCTAACTGAAGACAAAGCAGAATCTATTTTCCCTTTGGCCTCCAGGAAGCCACAGCAGAGAATTTCAACAGTTTTCCCTAACACTGTCTGAGCCTGGTCCCAAATTCTTTCTGACTACGTCTCCCCCTCCCTACCACTTCTGCCAAATTTCTGGGTGTGTGTGGTCGAAAAGAAGCACAGTCAGCCGGGTCCCCAGAATTCATGGAAATATGACAGAGAGTAATGTAACATTTTGTATTATGTCTAGTTTTAAAATAAAAAAGTCCTGTTTTTCTCCAGTGACATTTTACATCACACTCCAAGACAATCTGTTGTGAAGGGACGCTTTGGGGAAAGGCCAAAGATGGAAAAACTCAAACTGGGACTCTTTGGATACCTCGAAGACACTCAATTTCTGGAGCTTAGAGATTTAAAATTTAGTTAGCTGTCCTCTCCCATCTTAAAAGGAAGCCACTTGGAGAGACTGACTTGTCCAAGGTCACACAGCTAGTAAACGGCAGAGCTCTATATGGTAAAGTTTTCAAGATGCTGTTATACACAATCCAAATTATCACAGGGGGCATTTTTGTGTGTCGAAATTGACAAGGTGATCAGCTGTCAGGAGGATTAAAATAACATCTGCAAATTGGCATGCACAGTTGCTAAGGCAAATGAAATTAAAAGGTTCTATGCATTACACATTTTCTTTCCTTGATATTTATGTCCACATACATTCTGAGTTTACAGAGTTGTAATGTTTGTGTCTGTATCACATCTTGATCTCTTTTTCTCACTTAACACAGACCCCATACTTACCATTTAATGCTTAAAGAACATTCCATCTGGTCCATACTCTACTTTTTTTTTTAACACGCTACCATTATTGAACATTTGGGTGGTTTCTAGCGTTTCACCATTATATATAGCGAGTCTTGAAACAACCTTGTACAGCTTGCCACCCTCTCACCCACTGTGGTCCTTTTTAGCTGGTTTCTTTGGAAAATGTTCTCAAAAACGGAATGAGGCATATAAAGAGCTTTCAAAGCAGATTGCTCTCTAGAGAAATGGCACCAGTTTACTGTGTTTGTGTGTCATCAGTGATGGCATACTATGGCAGTCAGAAAAAAAAAAAGTGGTTTAACTCTTCTGTCTGGGCATAGAAAAGGAACTTGGCAGTTCTTGGCTGAAACGTCCTAGCCTGGCCTTGCATACTCCACCCTTCAGCCTTTGGCAGTGTTATTGCTTTTCTGGCCTTTTCCTAACTTCCTGCTGCTGCACAGAGTCTTGGAGCAGAAGTGAGCATGCTAATACAGAAGAAGATGAACAGTTCTGTATCAATAAGTGGCAAAATCTAAGAAAAGCAACATCCAGAAGTTGACTGCCTCAAGTGCTTCACCAAATGAAATGTTGGTGATTCACTTGTAAATTTCCATCTCGGACAAAAAGGTGATTTTGGTTTCAAAGATTAGTTGGTAAGAAAAGGCTGCCATTTCAGAGAGAAAAATCTCACTGTGGATCTATGTATGCATGTGTTTGATTTGACCATTTGGCCCAGTGGACTTGAGATATCTGTTCTGACTTCTGTCACAAATTATCAATGATTTAACAATAACAGGTTACATATTTTGAGTGCTAAAGACCTTGACTTCCATGCATCATCTCATTTAATCATCATAACTACCACCATCATCCTCCTGTTACAGATGAGGAAACTGAGGCTTAGAAAGATTACCTTTTCCAAAGACACACACCTAGGAAGTGCAAGAGCCGTGATAAGAACTCAGGTCTGATTCTAAGGTATTTTTGTGCTTGATCTCATCCTGCCTCTTATACTCTCATTTATGAGATGGGGACTTACCTGCCATACTTACTCCAGTGTTGTTTCAAGGATCAAATGAGAGAAAAACCCCAAAGTATTTTGCAAACAGTAAACAAAACATTGTATAGATGTGTAGGTATTTTATGAATGTGAGGCGTGGTCATCACTTGGATTTAATCCCGCTACTGTGGACTAGATCTGATAGATAGAGTGCCTGATGAACTATGGACTGAGGTTTGTGACACTGTAAAGGAGACAGGGATCAAGACCATGCCCATGGAAAAGAAATGCAAAAAAGCAAAATGGCTGACTGGGGAGGCCTTACAAAGAGCTGTGAAAAGAAGAGAGGCTAAAAGCAAAGGAGAACAGGAAAGATATAAGCATCTGAATGCAGAGTTCCAAAGAACAGCAAGAAGAGATAAGAAAGCCTTCCTCAGCAATCAATGCAAAGAAATAGAGGAAAACAACAGAATGGGAAACACTAGAGATCTCTTCAAGAAAATTCGAGATACCAAGGGAATATTTCATGCAAAGATGGGCTCAATAGAGGACAGAAATGGTACGGACTTAATAGAAGCAGAAGATATTAAGAAGAGGTGGCAAGAATACACAGAAGAACTGTACAAAAAAGATCTTCACGACCAAGATAATCACAATGGTATGATCACTCATCTAGAGCCAGACATCCTGGAATGTGAAGTCAAGTGGGCCTTAGAAAGCATCACTAAGAACAAAGCTGGCGGAGGTGATGGAATTCCAGTTGAGCTCTTTCAAATCCTGAAAGATGATGCTGTGAAAGTGCTGCACTCAATATGCCAGCACATTTGGAAAACTCAGCAGAGGCCACAGGACTGGAAAAGGTCAGTTTTCATTCCAATCCCAAAGAAAGGCAATGCCAAAGAATGCTCAAACTACCACACAATGACACTCATCTCACATGCTAGTAAAGTAATGCTCAAAATTCTCCAAGCCAGGCTTCAGCAATATGTGAACCATGAACTTCCAGATGTTCAAGCTGGTTTTAGAAAAGGCAGAGGAACCAGAGATCTTATTGCCAACATCCGCTGGATCATCGAAAAAGCAAGAGAGTTCCAGAAAAACATCTATTTCTGCTTTCTTGACTATGCCAAAGCCTTTGACTGTGTGGATCACAATAAACTGTGGAAAATTCTGAAAGAGATGGGAATACCAGACCACCTGACCTGCCTCTTGAGAAACCTGTATGCNATCATGGAAAAAGCAAGAGAGTTCCAGAAAAACATTTATTTCTGCTTTATTGACTATGCCAAAGCCTTTGACTGTGTGGATCACAATAAACTGTGGAAAATTCTGAGAGAGATGGGAATACCAGACCACCTGACCTGCCTCTTGAGAAACCTGTATGCAGGTCAGGAAGCAACAGTTAGAACTGGACATGGAACAACAGACTGGTTCCAAATAGGAAAAGGAGTACGTCAAGGCTGTATATTGTCTCCCTGCTTATTTAACTTCTATGCAGAGTACATCATGAGAAATGCTGGGTTGGAAGAATTACAAGCTGGAGAAATATCAATAACCTCAGATATGCAGATGACACCACCACCCTTATGGCAGAAAGTGAAGAGGAGCTAAAAAACCTCTTGATGAAAGTGAAAGAGAAGAGTGAAAAAGTTGGCTTAAAGCTCAACATTCAGAAAACAAAGATCATGGCATCTGGTCTCATCACTTCATGGGAAATAGATGAGGAAACAGTGTCAGACTTATTTTGGGGGTCCCCAGAATCACTGCAGATGGTGATTGCACCCATGAAATTAAGTGACGCTTACTCCTTGGAAGGAAAGTTATGACCAAACTAGACAGCATAGTAAAAAGCAGAGAGATTCCTTTGCCAACAAAGGTCCGTCTAGTCACGGCTATGGTTTTACCAGTGGTCATGTATGGATGAGGTTGGACTGTGAAGAAAGCTGAGCGCCGAAGAATTGATGCTTTTGAACTGTGGTGTTGGAGAAGACTCTTGCGAGTCCCTTGAACTGCAAGGAGGTCCAACCAGTCCATCCTAAAGGAGATCAGTCCTAGGTGTTCATTGGAAGGACTGATGCTGAAGCTGAAACTCCAATACTTTGGCCACCTCATGGGAAGAGTTGACTCATTGGAAAAGACCCTGATGCTGGGAGGGATTGGGGGCAGGAGGAGAAGGGGACGACAGAGGATGAGATGGCTGGATGGCATCACCGACTCGATGCACATGAGTTTGAGTGAACTCAGGGAGTTGGTGATGGGCAGGGAGGTCTGGGTGCTGAAATTCATGGGGTGACAGAGTAGGGCATGACTGAGCGACTGAACTGAAAATAACCAAAACATAATGGCCAAGAGACAGGCCAACAAAAATAAAGCAGATTCATGCAGGAAAGTGTTAATGCCTTTATTATAAAAGATTCAAACAAAAAATTGAATCAGTGACAAATGTAATTAACAAGAGGGAATAAAAATATGAAAAAAGTATCAAACCTAATAGTAATGAGTAAGGTACTCATTTTTTGTTCATTTCAAAAAATAATAATAATATCAAGTAGACTACAGATAAAATATAATACAGCTCTACATTCCTGGTAGTATTGCAACTCGAAACTAACTCTTATAAAACGATTTGCCAGAGATCCAGTAAGAGCCGTACAGACACACACACATATGTCTTCTGGTTAAATTAAAAATCTGGGTGAAAGATTTTATTACATATACTATACATACATATTTTGTATGTATAACTATGTAGGAAATACATGGAGTCTAGAAAATGGTATTGATGAACCTGTTTGTAGGGCAGCAGTAGAGAGACATCGAGGACAGACTTGTAGACACAGCAGGCGAAGGAGAGAGTGGACAGATTGATAGAAACACACAGATTACCACGTGTAAAACAGTGGGAATTTGCTGTATGGTGCAGGGAGCTCAGCCCGGGGCTCTGTGGCAACCGTGAGGGGTGGGAGGGGGTNCAGATATGCAGATGACACCACCCTTATGGCAGAAAGTGAAGAGGAACTAGAAAGCCTCTTGATGAAAGTGAAAGAGGAGACTGACAAAGTTGGCTTAAAGCTCAACATTCAGAAAACAAAGATCATGGCCTCTGGTCCTATCACTCCATGGGAAATAGATGGGGAAACAGTGTCAGACTTTATTTTGGGGGGCTCCAAAATAACTGCAGATGGTGATTGCAGCCATGATATTAAAAGACGCTTACTCCTTGGAAGAAAAGTTATGACCAACCTAGATAGGGTATTCAAAAGCAGAGACATTACTTTGCCAACAAAGGTCCATCTAGTCAAGGCTATGGTTTTTCCAGTGGTCAGGTATGGATGTGAGAGTTGGACTGTGAAGAAAGCTGAGCGCCAAAGAATTGATGCTTTTGAACTGTGGTGTTGGAGAAGACTCTTGAGAGTCCCTTGGACTGCAGGGAGATCCAACTAGTCCATTCTAAAGGAGATCAGCCCTGGCTGTTCTTTGGAAAGAATGATGCTAAAGCTGAAACTCCAATACTTTGGCCACTTCATGCGAAGAGTTGACTCATTGGAAAAAACTCTGATGCTGGGAGGGATTGGGGGTGGGAGGAAAAGGGGACTACGGAGGATGAGATGACTGGACGGCATCACCTACTCGATGGATGTGGGTTTGAGTGAGCTCTCGGAGATGGTGATGGACAGGGAGGCCTGGCATGCTGTGATTTATGAGGTCACAAAGAGTCAGACATGACTGAGCGACTGAACTGAACTGAACTGTGATGCTCTAGGCTTCCCTGGCGGCTCAGACAGTAAACCGTCTGCCTGCCATGCAGGATACCCTGGTTCGATCCCTGGGTTGGGAAGATCCTTTGGAGAAGGAAATGGCAGCCCACTCCAGTACTCTTGCCTGTAAAATCCCATGGACAGAGGAGCCTGGTAGGTCCATGGGGTCGCAGAGTCAGACACAACTGAGCGACTTCACTTGGTCATGGCGATGCTCTAGGACTCTAACCTGGCGCAGTTCTAGGCTTTTGGGAGAAACTCAGTCGTTTCTATTTTAAGAATAATTTCTGGGAAATGGGTCCCTGATTTCAGTTACACTGTGATATTTGCAAATGCAGTGCTCCCCCTTGATAGAACTACCAGGAGAAAGACTTACCGCTGCCGGTGCCATTGCTCCCGATTATGGAGTGATCCATGTTTCAAAAGTAGTTTGGTGGAGTAGATGGGGTTGTGGTCCTCACCTGGTTCAGGGTTTATTGGTGTGGATGAATCGTGAGGCTGGCAAGTAAGTGAAGGAGTGACTGTGCCCCTGAGGGAGAAACCAGGAGTTAGGCACAGTTCACCTTAATACCTGAGCCAGAGACCAACCATTGAGAGGATGCTAGCCCTGAACGAGGCCTTAGATAGCTTCTCACCCGACACTGATCCCTTCCTTTTCTTATTTCCTGAATTGAGTTTTATTGTTTTTGTTTAAAAGGTATGCACTGTCCCTATGGGAAAAGATAAGGAACATTGTGTAAGTCATATATTGTATTAGACTCTGATTGGAAATTGTGGAACAAGATGCTTTTGGGCATACCTGCTTGTGACACACCTGTGTGACACACTTGCCTGTCTGTGACATGCCTCCCTGAGTGTGCTGTGCCTCCTGGTTTCTTACATACAGGGTCTCTAATTGTAGTAAAACTCTATGAAGTAGATACTATTATTATGCCCATATTACAGATGAAGAACTCAATCTGCCCCAGGATACACAGCTTCTAAATGAAACTAACAGCATATTGACCTCCCAAAAGAAGGAAAGAAGACCTGGGGACTGAGACTCAGGAGACTTGAGTTCTAGTTCTTAGGCTGCCACTACCTACCTGGGTGACCTCACCCAAGTCACTCCAGTTCTGTTCCATCCTCTACAAATTAGAGGATCCTACTCCCTCGTGGATTTGGTTCTTTCCAGCTTTACAATTTGTGTTTTTTAGAATCTGTGCCATTATTATTACTTATAATTGAAATGAAACCTGTTTAGTTGCTCAGAAAAGTAGAACTGTAAATACTAACTATCAAGGTCCCAGATCCAACATAGAGATAAGAGTGAGCATGGTAGAATGACAACAGGAAAGACACTATTTGGCAAGGCTGAGTGTTGATGCCATCTAGTGGGGAAAAGTAGCATGGCTTCCAGGCCAGGCCCTCTCCTGTGCTAACATAGGGGAAAGCCAGCAGAAATCATCCAATTGACCAGTAACATGGGATTTCACAGATATGTTAAATATTTCAAGGTTTCTAAAAGTCAATTACTTTTCTTTTGACCAAATTGATATTGGGAGAATTGCTTTTCTGGGCATTATTATTAATTAGATGTGATATTGGGTATAAGCTGGGTCCTTTCCCATGGTGCCCTCTGTCTCTCTCTCAGTTGGAATCCCAGAACCCTAGAAGGTCTGAGAAGGAAGGAAGCATCCTCAGAGAATTTCTAGGGTAACCCATTTTATTGGACAGAAAAAATGTTTTGATCAAGGCACACAGGTAGTTGACATAAGCAGGGTGACATCAGACTGGTCCCAAAACTCTAAAAATTGATCTGATAAAACCCACTCTCAGGAAATTAAGACGCTTGCTTCTTGGAAGAAAAGTTATGACCAACCTAGACAGCATATTAAAAGGCAGAGACATTACTTTGCCAACAAAGGTCTGTCTAGTCAAAGCTATGGTTTTTCCAGTAGTCATGTACTGATGTGAGAGTTAGACTATAAAGAAAGCTGAGCGCCGAAGAACTGATGCTTTTGAACTGTGGTTTTGGAGAAGAGTCTTGAGAGTCCCTTGGACTGCAAGGAGATCCAACCAGTCAATCCTAAAGGAAATCAGTCATGAATATTCACTGAAGGACTGATGCTGAAGCTGAAATTCCAATACTTTGGCCACCTTATGCGAAGAGCTAGCTGACTCATTTGAAAAGACCTGATGCTGGAAAAGATTGAAGGTGGGAGCAGAAGGGGACGACAGAGGATGAGATTGTTGGATGGCATCACTGACTCAACGGACAAGAGTTTGAATAAATTCCGGCAGTTAGTTGGCAATAGACAGGGAGGTCTGGCTTGCTGCGATTCATGGGGTCACAAAGAGTTAGATACGACTGAGCAACTGAACTGAAAATCCACCCTAAATGGGCAAAATTAGATATTTGTAAAATCACTTTCAGAAGTGAGAAGAACTGGCAAGAATACACAGGAGAACTGTACAAAAAGAGCTTCATGACCCAGATAATCACGATGGTGTGATCACTCACCTAGAGCCAGACATCCTGGAATGTGAAGTCAAGTGAGCCTTAGAAAGCATCACTAAGAACAAAGCTAGTGGACGTGATGGAATTCCAGTTGAGCTGTTTCAAATCCTGGAAGACGATGCTGTGAAAGTGCTGCACTAAATATGTCAGCACATTTGGAAAACTCAGCAGTGGCCACAGGAGTGGAAAAGGTCAGTTTTCATTCCAATCCCAAAGAAAGGCAATGCCAAAGAATGCTCAAACTACCGCACAATTACACTCATCTTACATGCTAGGAAAGTAATGCTCAAAATTCTCCAAGCCAGGCTCCAGCAATATGTGAACCGTGAACTTCCAGATGTTCAAGCTGGTTTTAGAAAAGGCAGAGGAACCAGAGATCATATTGCCAACATCCGCTGGATCATCGAAAAAGCAAGAGAGTTCCAGAAAAACATCTATTTCTGCTTTCTTGACTATGCCAAAGCCTTTGACTGTGTGGATCACAATAAACTGTGGAAAATTCTGAAAGAGATGGGAATACCAGACCACCTGACCTGCCTCTTGAGAAACCTGTATGCAGGTCAGGAAGCAACAGTTAGAACTGGACATGGAACAACAGACTGGTTCCAAATAGGAAAAGGAGTACG
>SJYX01018653.1:197463-214076 GCA_006410675.1 Oreotragus oreotragus
TGGAAGAAACACAAGCTGGAATCAAGATTGCCGGGAGAAATATCAATAACCTCAGATATGCTGATGACACCACCCTTATGGCAGAAAGTGAGGAGGAGCTAAAAAGCCTCTTGATGAAAGTGAAGGAGGAGAGCGAAAAAGTTGGCTTAAAGCTCAACATTCAGAAAACGAAGATCATGGCATCCGGTCCCATCACTTCATGGGAAATAGATGGGGAAACAGTGGAAACAGTGTCAGACTTTATTTTTTTGGGCTCCAAAATCACTGCAGATGGTGAGTGCAGCCATGAAATTAAAAGACGCTTACTCCTTGGAAGAAAAGTTATGACCAACCTGGCTAGTATATTCAAAAGCAGAGACATTACTTTGCCGACTAAGGTCCGCCTAGTCAAGGCTATGGTTTTTCCTGTGGTCATGTATGGATGTGAAAGTTGGACTGTGAAGAAAGCTGAGCACCGAAGAATTGATGGTTTTGAACTGTGGTGTTGGAGAAGACTCTTGAGAGTCCCTTGGACTGCAAGGAGATCCAGCCAGTCCATTCTGAAGGAGATCAACCCTGGGATTTCTTTGGAAGGAATGATGCTAGAGCTGAAACTCCAGTACTTTGGCCACCTCATGCGAAGAGTTGACTCATTGGAAAAGACTCTGATGCTGGGAGGGATTGGGGGCAGGAGGAGAAAGGGACGACCGAGGATGAGATGGCTGGATGGCATCACGGACTCGATGGACGTGAGTCTGAGTGAACTCCGGGAGATGGTGATGGATAGGGAGGCCTGGCGTGCTGCGATTCATGGGGTCGCAAAGAGTCGGACACGACTGAGCGACTGAACTGAACTGAAATCAAGCTGAGGAGTACTCTGAAGTGGTGACTACTATATACAAGCAAGAGTCTGTGTTATGACATGCATGGATTGTTCATGTGGAAATCATTTCCTTGGAATGGAAAATGGCAGATGATTGTACAATCAATGGGATTGCCATTTGGTTGATTTTATTCCAGTTACTTTGGCTGAATACCATTGATCAGAAAACAATTCATATGACTGTGGTCATTTCTAATTGTTCTGACAGAACTGAGGACTTTTTCAGCCATGGAATCAGACTTGTTTTTGTATGGTTTTGATATTTAGGAATTTGGAACCCCTTCCCTTTATAAAGGATTCAAAAGTTCCATCCTTTTTCTAAATATAAAACATATATCTGCCTAAAGGCTGAAAGTTTGTTACCTATTTGTATAATGAAATCAGTAAACTCTCTGAAAATGATCTTCCTTTTCACCTCAAGTCTTGTATCATCTTGTGAAGTGAAGTGAAGTGAAAGTCACTCAGTTGTGTCCGACTCTTTGTGACCCCATGGATTATACAGTCCATGGCATTCTCTAGGCCAGAACACTGGAGTGGGTAGCCTTTCCCTTATCCAGGGGATCTTCCCAACCCAGGGATCGAACCCAGGGATCCTGCATTGCAGGTGGATTCTTTACCAGCTGAGCCACAAGGGTAATATTTTGGGGGTGACTTTAATATCTATATCCTGTCTCCATCTAGAACATTCTATAACTCCCAGTATCTTATAGGGGCTTGTTCAGATGAGGGGCCCTGACATTTACTGGAAGCTTTATTAGCTTCTTTTAGCTTTATGGTAAAAATCACTCTACAGAGCACCTATCTTAGCCTCGAGCTATTTAAATCATTAAGGTGTGAATTAATATCTATCTCTCCTAGTAGTGAGTAGTTCTGAGAGAACAGAGACTTTGTCTAACTTTTTGACCATCAAATCTTTAGTATTTAGTGTGGTGTCTGGAGTAAGAACAGATTCTCACTAAATATCTATTTGTCCAGCACAGTGTCTCATGGGAACTGAGGCAGGGCTGAATGAAACAGCAGAAAGAAGCCCTAGCCTTCTCAAACTTGCTGTAGGCAGAACGCCAACCCCTGAGGTAATCAACGGGATCTGGGCAGATTTATGAGTGGGGGAATGAGGAAGGAAGGAAGTCACATGCTTAGGTTGGACTAGACTGGCCTAGACTAGGAAGCCAGGGGTATTATGTGAGTGAGGCGGTACCTGTCACACACTAGTGCCTCCCTCTAAGTCTCATCAGGGATGAGCAGGAGGCCATTCCTCAGAGCAAATAAAAGGGAAAAGGCACAAGGAATCAGAAAGCAGTCAGAGTGCATCACTAGAATGGCCTAAGTAATAGTCATAAGAACTGCCATTTACCAAGCTTCAGGCAAATGCTCAATATTTTCCCAGATAGTATCTCATGTCTTCCTCATCATTGGTCTCTAAGAGGGATCTCATCTACATTTCATGCTGTGGAAACTAGGGCTCAAGTTGGTCTGTAGTGCAGCAGCATTCCCAAGCAAGTCCAAGTCCCTCTATGCCTGGTCTTTCTGAGTTCAGAGCCAGAACTCTGTTTGAACTACTATTCACTGGAAGAAGAATCTAGAAACATGCAGAACCTCCTGTGAGAGTGAAAGTAGCTGCCAGAGTACACTTGGGTCAGCTGCTGGAGAACCAGACAGACAGGTTTCTTGCCATGTGGGAGTAGGGTTTGGTTTTAGTCGTAACTAGGGCTGGAAGCAGGGTGGTACTGGGGAAGGACTGCTGCTGCTAAGTCGCTTCAGTCATGTCCAACTCTGTGTGACCCCATAGACAGCAGCCCACCAGACTCCCCCGTCCCTGGGATTCTCCAGGCAAGAACACTGGAGTGGGTTGCCATTTCCTTCTCCAATGCATGAAAGTCAAAAGTGAAAGTGAAGTCGCTCAGTCGGTCTGACTCTTTGAGACCCCAAGGACTGCAGCCTACCAGGCTCCCCTGTCCCTGGGATTCTCCAGGCAAGAACACTGGAGTGGGTTGCTATTTCCTTCTCCAATGCATGAAAGTGAAAAGTGAAAGTGAAGTCACTCAGTAATGTCTGACTCTTCGAGACCCCAAGGACTGCAGCCTACCAGGCTCCTCCATCCATGGTATTTTCCAGGCAAGTGTATTGGAGTGGGGTGCCATTGCCTTCTCTGCAAGGAAGGACTAGGCCAAGACAATTAAAGGAAAATATCCAGCACCTAGGAGGGCTCCCATTAGAGAGGGAAATGGCAACCCACTCCAGTATTCTTGCCTGGAGAATCCCAGGGACGGGGGAGCCTGGTGGGCTGCCGTCTATGGGGTCACACAGAGTCGGACACGACTGAAGTGACTTAGCAGCAGCAGCAGCAGGAGAGCTCCCTGTTTGCTTCTCAGCGGGGTAAAGCTGGACCTGGCAGTGCTACTGGCTGTCTCGTTTGCTCAAAGAGTTTCCCT
Source organism: Oreotragus oreotragus (assembly GCA_006410675.1). Classification (NCBI taxonomy): domain Eukaryota; kingdom Metazoa; phylum Chordata; class Mammalia; order Artiodactyla; family Bovidae; genus Oreotragus; species Oreotragus oreotragus. The sequence goes on from SJYX01018653.1 coordinate 200,758, forward strand.
AGGTCAAGCAATCTATTCAGTGTGGTAACTGGGTGGCCTGAGCTGCCACTGTGTGCAGTTCATAAGTGGGAGCTCTGTGTTAAGATGAGACATGAGCCCAACTTCTAAGTTGTAGCCCTCTGAACCTGGTCCTTGCCCTGAATTCTTGAGCAATGGAAACAGCAGTGACAGCTGTGGAAACAAGCAACCTTGCTCATCTTGGCATTGAGTTATAGAGTACATCATCATTACAGAGGGAATCAGTAACATCGGTCTTTCCTGGCCCTTATTTAAGTCATTCTAGTTGTGAAACCTCTCCATGTTCCCACTCTCTAACTACTGTAAATGATGCAAAAGGGGAGTGAGAGACTGTAAGAGGGAAGGAGAATTAATTTACCACTGGGTGAAATGAAAATGTACTGAAGTGTAATGGAATTTCATTAATTTTGGAAACGATGATGAATGCTGTCCAAATAATTCTTACTAATGCATAATTCACAGCTGAAAATAGAGCCAAACTCTCCTAAAAAGCACATCCACTTATGCCCCCAAATTAATTTGGTGTGTTATTCAGAATGGTTGACAGGATAAAAGATCTACTATGAAATGTAATCGTCTATTAAGACTGGGAATCTATGAACCTTTCTAGTTTAGGAGAAGATGGTAGCTGATAACAACTGGCATCTTGAGAGGCAGACACCCACAGTCCTCATTCTCATAATTTGAATCTCCCCAAAGACATCATTTTAGACATAACGAGAGAGAAGATAGGATGAGCTTTGAGATCTCCATAGCAACCATGGCCCAATTCATATATATCCCCAAAGCAAATTAAAGTCAATTTCAAAAGATTCAAATGGGGTCAGGAAAAGGCCTATACCTTTTCTGACTGGAAATGTTTTTACATTATATGTTTATAGAGTATATAAATTATATAGACAATATAGGAGATGCATTTACATATAACTACACAGAACGGTTTTAAAATTCCTTTCATATTTTGTGTAATAGTATCTATCCTGTTCCATAAACTCTCAACTGACATTTATCTCTTAACATCTTAAGACATAATAATCCCTCATTAAAACTCGCTTATGCTTTTTGTATACTCAGGAGAGTGGTAATGGGAGAGAGACCTTTTCACCTTTAGATCTAACACAAACCCCCATGTGGTTGGCAAACAGTAACTCTTATTAAGTAGGAGGGCAGCTATTGGTCCAGCTCCCATCAATGGGACTAGGTAGATTCAGAGGCCACTTGAAACCTGACAATGGAGGCATCATGGCTTCCCCCCACCACCATGTGTCCCTTCAGCCAATTAGAGAGAACCTTGGTCAGACATGTGCTTAGTAATGTCAGCAATGGCTTCTGGAACCCTCTGAACTCCTTTCCTAAGGTAGACTGCAGTAGAGGTGGAAGTATAATGAAGGAGCACTCCTTCCAAGATCATTCCTATTTGTCTTAAATGCCAGATCTTATGATTTGGGGTGCTGGAGTGGTAAATAAGCAGAGGGACTGCTGATGCAGAGTATGTGACTAAGTAAGAGGCAGCTTTTGGGCCAGCTTCCACCAATGGGAGATCTTAGTTTGAGAGGTCAACAACGCCTCACGTTGGAGGCTACATGGCTCCTCCCCCTCCCATAGCTTCTTTCGACCACTCAGAGAGTACCCTAGACTTGATGTTTGAATAGTGATGTTGGGGATAACTTCTCCTACTCTCTCAACTCCTTCCCGTAGGGCAGGGTGCAGAGTATGGAAGTGGAGATGTCATGAGGGCAGCACTATCTTCTAGGGCCAACCCTAGTTCTTCTCAAAGATCAGAAACTATGATCTGAAATTCTGGGGTAAGATGCCAGCACATGGCTGCTGATAAAAAGACTGTGAAGGCAAGGAGGGTAGCCATTGGGGAAGCTTCCACCAATAGGTGANCTTCTAGGGCCAACCCTAGTTCTTCTCAAAGATCAGAAACTATGATCTGAAATTCTGGGGTAAGATGCCAGCACATGGCTGCTGATAAAAAGACTGTGAAGGCAAGGAGGGTAGCCATTGGGGAAGCTTCCACCAATAGGTGACCTTAGTTTGAGAGGTCTTGGAAGATTGGCCTTGGAAGATGGTTGCCCCCCAAGACACACCCACTTTCATTCTCCAGACCTAGTGCTAGGAAAAGGACTTGAAATGGTACAAGAAAATATTCCTGATATCACTATTCACATGTGAACACAAGGTGCTCTCTGATTGGCTGAGGGACTCAAGGGGTGTGGGGAGGAGCCTTGACACTTGACTCCTCCATTGTGAGGCGTTGATGGCCTCTCAAACTAAGGTCTGTCAATGGTGGGAGCTGACCAATGGATGACTTTTACTTAATCGCAAGCTCTGCATCAACAGCCAAGCTGCTTGATTTGATGGCAGCACCCCATGTGACAGGCCGTTAGTAGTAATAGAGTTGGCCTTGGAACGTAGTAGTGCCCCTGGACACCCACTTTCATTCTCCAGACCTAGTCCTACGAAAAGCACTTGACAGGTAGCAGAAGCCATCCTTGACATCACTATTCATATGTCAGCACAAGGTGCCCTCTGATTGGCTAAGGAACCCACAGAGAGGGAGGGAGAAGGACGACAGAGGAGCCATGATGGAGGCTTTAATTGTCTCACAAACCAACATTTCCCATTAGTGGAAGCTGTCCAATGGCTATCTCCTACTTAATCCCGTGTTCATATTAGAAGTCAGTGTTCTTGCTTCCCATCTCAGTGCCCATACCACAGAAACTAGCTGGACCTAGAAGTTAGTACTCTCCCATAACACTTCCATCTTCACACAATGCTCCCTACCCCAAGGGGAAGGAATAGAGGGTTGTCTTAGTCATCCCTGACATCACTATTCACATGTCAGCAGAAGGTGCTCCCTGATTGACTAAAAGGCCCCACGTGAGGTAGATGAATCATGCCTCCATTGTGTGGCATCACGGCTCCTCCCCACTCCCTCTCCACTCCACCTCACCATGGGCCCTTCAGCCACTCAGGCACATGAACAGTGATGTCAGGGAATGTATCTCTTTTCTGAACAACCTCCCTTGGGGCAAAAGTGCAAAAAGTAGTTATTTACTAGGGAGTCTCTGAAATCTCTCATGGTCCCATTTTCTCACCCTCCATCCTTTCATATCCCCTCCCATCNCTGAGGCAGGGCTGAATGAAACAGCAGAAAGAAGCCCTAGCCTTCTCAAACTTGCTGTAGGCAGAACGCCAACCCCTGAGGTAATCAACGGGATCTGGGCAGATTTATGAGTGGGGGAATGAGGAAGGAAGGAAGTCACATGCTTAGGTTGGACTAGACTGGCCTAGACTAGGAAGCCAGGGGTATTATGTGAGTGAGGCGGTACCTGTCACACACTAGTGCCTCCCTCTAAGTCTCATCAGGGATGAGCAGGAGGCCATTCCTCAGAGCAAATAAAAGGGAAAAGGCACAAGGAATCAGAAAGCAGTCAGAGTGCATCACTAGAATGGCCTAAGTAATAGTCATAAGAACTGCCATTTACCAAGCTTCAGGCAAATGCTCAATATTTTCCCAGATAGTATCTCATGTCTTCCTCATCATTGGTCTCTAAGAGGGATCTCATCTACATTTCATGCTGTGGAAACTAGGGCTCAAGTTGGTCTGTAGTGCAGCAGCATTCCCAAGCAAGTCCAAGTCCCTCTATGCCTGGTCTTTCTGAGTTCAGAGCCAGAACTCTGTTTGAACTACTATTCACTGGAAGAAGAATCTAGAAACATGCAGAACCTCCTGTGAGAGTGAAAGTAGCTGCCAGAGTACACTTGGGTCAGCTGCTGGAGAACCAGACAGACAGGTTTCTTGCCATGTGGGAGTAGGGTTTGGTTTTAGTCGTAACTAGGGCTGGAAGCAGGGTGGTACTGGGGAAGGACTGCTGCTGCTAAGTCGCTTCAGTCATGTCCAACTCTGTGTGACCCCATAGACAGCAGCCCACCAGACTCCCCCGTCCCTGGGATTCTCCAGGCAAGAACACTGGAGTGGGTTGCCATTTCCTTCTCCAATGCATGAAAGTCAAAAGTGAAAGTGAAGTCGCTCAGTCGGTCTGACTCTTTGAGACCCCAAGGACTGCAGCCTACCAGGCTCCCCTGTCCCTGGGATTCTCCAGGCAAGAACACTGGAGTGGGTTGCTATTTCCTTCTCCAATGCATGAAAGTGAAAAGTGAAAGTGAAGTCACTCAGTAATGTCTGACTCTTCGAGACCCCAAGGACTGCAGCCTACCAGGCTCCTCCATCCATGGTATTTTCCAGGCAAGTGTATTGGAGTGGGGTGCCATTGCCTTCTCTGCAAGGAAGGACTAGGCCAAGACAATTAAAGGAAAATATCCAGCACCTAGGAGGGCTCCCATTAGAGAGGGAAATGGCAACCCACTCCAGTATTCTTGCCTGGAGAATCCCAGGGACGGGGGAGCCTGGTGGGCTGCCGTCTATGGGGTCACACAGAGTCGGACACGACTGAAGTGACTTAGCAGCAGCAGCAGCAGGAGAGCTCCCTGTTTGCTTCTCAGCGGGGTAAAGCTGGACCTGGCAGTGCTACTGGCTGTCTCGTTTGCTCAAAGAGTTTCCCTAGGTCAAGCAATCTATTCAGTGTGGTAACTGGGTGGCCTGAGCTGCCACTGTGTGCAGTTCATAAGTGGGAGCTCTGTGTTAAGATGAGACATGAGCCCAACTTCTAAGTTGTAGCCCTCTGAACCTGGTCCTTGCCCTGAATTCTTGAGCAATGGAAACAGCAGTGACAGCTGTGGAAACAAGCAACCTTGCTCATCTTGGCATTGAGTTATAGAGTACATCATCATTACAGAGGGAATCAGTAACATCGGTCTTTCCTGGCCCTTATTTAAGTCATTCTAGTTGTGAAACCTCTCCATGTTCCCACTCTCTAACTACTGTAAATGATGCAAAAGGGGAGTGAGAGACTGTAAGAGGGAAGGAGAATTAATTTACCACTGGGTGAAATGAAAATGTACTGAAGTGTAATGGAATTTCATTAATTTTGGAAACGATGATGAATGCTGTCCAAATAATTCTTACTAATGCATAATTCACAGCTGAAAATAGAGCCAAACTCTCCTAAAAAGCACATCCACTTATGCCCCCAAATTAATTTGGTGTGTTATTCAGAATGGTTGACAGGATAAAAGATCTACTATGAAATGTAATCGTCTATTAAGACTGGGAATCTATGAACCTTTCTAGTTTAGGAGAAGATGGTAGCTGATAACAACTGGCATCTTGAGAGGCAGACACCCACAGTCCTCATTCTCATAATTTGAATCTCCCCAAAGACATCATTTTAGACATAACGAGAGAGAAGATAGGATGAGCTTTGAGATCTCCATAGCAACCATGGCCCAATTCATATATATCCCCAAAGCAAATTAAAGTCAATTTCAAAAGATTCAAATGGGGTCAGGAAAAGGCCTATACCTTTTCTGACTGGAAATGTTTTTACATTATATGTTTATAGAGTATATAAATTATATAGACAATATAGGAGATGCATTTACATATAACTACACAGAACGGTTTTAAAATTCCTTTCATATTTTGTGTAATAGTATCTATCCTGTTCCATAAACTCTCAACTGACATTTATCTCTTAACATCTTAAGACATAATAATCCCTCATTAAAACTCGCTTATGCTTTTTGTATACTCAGGAGAGTGGTAATGGGAGAGAGACCTTTTCACCTTTAGATCTAACACAAACCCCCATGTGGTTGGCAAACAGTAACTCTTATTAAGTAGGAGGGCAGCTATTGGTCCAGCTCCCATCAATGGGACTAGGTAGATTCAGAGGCCACTTGAAACCTGACAATGGAGGCATCATGGCTTCCCCCCACCACCATGTGTCCCTTCAGCCAATTAGAGAGAACCTTGGTCAGACATGTGCTTAGTAATGTCAGCAATGGCTTCTGGAACCCTCTGAACTCCTTTCCTAAGGTAGACTGCAGTAGAGGTGGAAGTATAATGAAGGAGCACTCCTTCCAAGATCATTCCTATTTGTCTTAAATGCCAGATCTTATGATTTGGGGTGCTGGAGTGGTAAATAAGCAGAGGGACTGCTGATGCAGAGTATGTGACTAAGTAAGAGGCAGCTTTTGGGCCAGCTTCCACCAATGGGAGATCTTAGTTAGACAGGTCAACAACGCCTCACGTTGGAGGCTACATGGCTCCTCCCCCTCCCATAGCTTCTTTCGACCACTCAGAGAGTACCCTAGACTTGATGTTTGAATAGTGATGTTGGGGATAACTTCTCCTACTCTCTCAACTCCTTCCCGTAGGGCAGGGTGCAGAGTATGGAAGTGGAGATGTCATGAGGGCAGCACTATCTTCTAGGGCCAACCCTAGTTCTTCTCAAAGATCAGAAACTATGATCTGAAATTCTGGGGTAAGATGCCAGCACATGGCTGCTGATAAAAAGACTGTGAAGGCAAGGAGGGTAGCCATTGGGGAAGCTTCCACCAATAGGTGACCTTAGTTTGAGAGGTCTTGGAAGATTGGCCTTGGAAGATGGTTGCCCCCCAAGACACACCCACTTTCATTCTCCAGACCTAGTGCTAGGAAAAGGACTTGAAATGGTACAAGAAAATATTCCTGATATCACTATTCACATGTGAACACAAGGTGCTCTCTGATTGGCTGAGGGACTCAAGGGGTGTGGGGAGGAGCCTTGACACTTGACTCCTCCATTGTGAGGCGTTGATGGCCTCTCAAACTAAGGTCTGTCAATGGTGGGAGCTGACCAATGGATGACTTTTACTTAATCGCAAGCTCTGCATCAACAGCCAAGCTGCTTGATTTGATGGCAGCACCCCATGTGACAGGCCGTTAGTAGTAATAGAGTTGGCCTTGGAACGTAGTAGTGCCCCTGGACACCCACTTTCATTCTCCAGACCTAGTCCTACGAAAAGCACTTGACAGGTAGCAGAAGCCATCCTTGACATCACTATTCATATGTCAGCACAAGGTGCCCTCTGATTGGCTAAGGAACCCACAGAGAGGGAGGGAGAAGGACGACAGAGGAGCCATGATGGAGGCTTTAATTGTCTCACAAACCAACATTTCCCATTAGTGGAAGCTGTCCAATGGCTATCTCCTACTTAATCCCGTGTTCATATTAGAAGTCAGTGTTCTTGCTTCCCATCTCAGTGCCCATACCACAGAAACTAGCTGGACCTAGAAGTTAGTACTCTCCCATAACACTTCCATCTTCACACAATGCTCCCTACCCCAAGGGGAAGGAATAGAGGGTTGTCTTAGTCATCCCTGACATCACTATTCACATGTCAGCAGAAGGTGCTCCCTGATTGACTAAAAGGCCCCACGTGAGGTAGATGAATCATGCCTCCATTGTGTGGCATCACGGCTCCTCCCCACTCCCTCTCCACTCCACCTCACCATGGGCCCTTCAGCCACTCAGGCACATGAACAGTGATGTCAGGGAATGTATCTCTTTTCTGAACAACCTCCCTTGGGGCAAAAGTGCAAAAAGTAGTTATTTACTAGGGAGTCTCTGAAATCTCTCATGGTCCCATTTTCTCACCCTCCATCCTTTCATATCCCCTCCCATCCTCCCCGCTGCTATTTTGTGATGTCACAGTCTCCCTAAGTTACAGTAACCAGGCAACCCTTGGTAAAGACAACTCTGCCCATTCCCATACCTAGGTGCACTCACATTGAGACACTACATTTACCTCATTATCCAATGTATTTTCTAAGGCACATCTAAGTTTTCCTATACTTCAGAACCTTGAAAACTTTTGAATGATGGAAAAGTAGACATTCATTAAAGACCCTGTGATTTGTTGCTTGTTCTACCTCTAGCCTCATCCATCTCCCAAGGCTCTTCCCCATCCTCTTTGCTGAGGTGCTTTACCCAGACCTAGTGTAGATGTTAGAGCTTAACCTCGGCCTGAAACGGCTGTTAACTTCATCTCCACCCACACAAAGGCCACTTATCTTTCAAAGTCCAAGTCCATTATTTCCTGTGAAGCCTCTACTTCTACTCTACTACTCTAGCTCAAATTCTGCCTTTGCTGCTGGTTTAAATTGAGAGCCAGCATCGTAACTGCATCTTTACCTTGCTCCTGGACTAGATTACATGCTTTGTCCCTTTAGTCTTTTGTAGTCTATCTTATTTGATTTAAAATTTGTTTGAAAAATAAAATAAAATTTGTTTGGATGACTCTATTGAATGAATCCTTATAAGCTGTCTACAACTCTTTTTGCAGAAAATAGGATAAATTAATAGGAAATAGAGTCTTGGAGACTTTCACCTTGAAACCTTAGCTCTGCTGCTTGCTACATGTACCCCATTCACTTTCTCTCCTACCTTGTTTTTTTCGGGCAAGTCTGCTTCTGATGGGACTTGATAGATGTCAACTGCAACCCCAGGTGAGTGGGTAGATGTTAGTGATTCTCTGGATGTGAGCCTAGCCACGAAGGTGGGCTTCTGATGTCTTCAGCTATGCTCTTCTCCAGAGTCTGAGCTCTCACTAGGAGTGACCCTGTATTTATACTCTGCCCCTGCCCAGACTGCACTCTTGTGTGCTAAGCAACTATTATGACCTGGCCTTGATTGTGATGTACTCAGAGCAGGACCAGGTTATATGTGAATATATTTGAATGACTGAGTACTTTTCAAGGTAGAAAAAACACATTATTAAATAAGCACAAAGACTGATACAATAACTGTTAACCACAAAATGTTTTCCAGAATTCTATAGCTTCACATAAAGAGTGTGAACAGGCACTAGGAGTATGGCCTTAGCTCTTAGGCACTAATCAGAGCAAGCCTTTGATTAGACTTTGGAGCCAAGACATATCCCACTTCTTTAAGAACTGGAACAGCGGTAGCAAAACATGTGAAAACCTTACTGAGTTTAGTTCTAAGTAAAGCGACGTCAGGGCCGGCTGGGAGGAGACACCCTGCGTCAGACGTCAGGGCTGGTCGGGGGGAGATAACCCACGTCCCAGGTCAGGGGCGGCCGGGAGGAGACACCCCACGTCCCAGGTCAGGGGCGGCCGGGAGGAGACACCCCGCGTCCGATGTCAGGGGCGGCCAGGAGAAGAAACCCCACGTCCGATGTCAGGGGCGGCCGGGAGGAGACACCCTGTGTCCATGGTCAGGGGCGGACGGGTGGAGCTACCCCGAGTTTGAGGTCAGGGGCGGCCGGGAGAAGACACCCCACGCCAGACGTCAGGGGAGGCCGGGAGGAGACACCCCGCGTCAGACGTCAGGGGCGGCCGGGAGGAGACACCCCGCGTCCGACGTCAGGGGCGGCCGGGAGGAGACACCCCGCGTCCGACGTCAGGGGCGGCCGGGAGGAGACACCCCGCGTCCGACGTCAGGGGCGGCCGGGAGGAGACACCCCGCGTCCGACGTCAGGGGCGGCCGGGAGGAGACACCCCGCGTCCGACGTCAGGGGCGGCCGGGAGGAGACACCCCGCGTCCGACGTCAGGGGCGGCCGGGAGGAGACACCCCGCGTCCGACGTCAGGGGCGGCCGGGAGGAGACACCCCGCGTCCGACGTCAGGGGCGGCCGGGAGGAGACACCCCGCGTCCGACGTCAGGGGCGGCCGGGAGGAGACACCCCGCGTCCGACGTCAGGGGCGGCCGGGAGGAGACACCCCGCGTCCGACGTCAGGGGCGGCCGGGAGGAGACACCCCGCGTCCGACGTCAGGGGCGGCCGGGAGGAGACACCCCGCGTCCGACGTCAGGGGCGGCCGGGAGGAGACACCCCGCGTCCGACGTCAGGGGCGGCCGGGAGGAGACACCCCGCGTCCGACGTCAGGGGCGGCCGGGAGGAGACACCCCGCGTCCGACGTCAGGGGCGGCCGGGAGGAGACACCCCGCGTCCGACGTCAGGGGCGGCCGGGAGGAGACACCCCGCGTCCGACGTCAGGGGCGGCCGGGAGGAGAAACCCCGCGTCCGAGGTCAGGGGCGGCCGGGAGGAGACACCCCGCGTCCGACGTCAGGGGCGGCCGGGAGGAGACACCCCGCGTCCGACGTCAGGGGCGGCCGGGAGGAGACACCCCGCGCCCGATGTCAGGGGTGGCGGCGAGGAGACACCCTGCGTCCATGGTCAGGGGTGGACGGGTGGAGGTACCCCGCGTTTGAGGTCAGGGGCGGCTGGGAGGAGACACCCCGTGTCCGACGTCAGGGGCAGCCGGGAGGAGACACCCCGCGTCAGACGTCAGAGGTGGCTGGAGGAGACACCCCGCGTCCAACGTCAGGGGCGGCCAGGAGGAGACACCCCGCGTCGGAGGTCAGGGCAGTGGTTGGGAGGATACACCACGCGTAGGATGTCACGGGCGGCCGGGAGGAGACACCCCGCACCCGACGTCAGGGGCGGCCGGGAGGAGACACCCCGCGTCAGACGTCAGGGGCGGCCGGAGAAGAAACCCCGGGTCCGATGTCAGGGGCGGCCGAGAGGAGACACCCCGCGTCGAAGGTCAGGGCAGCAGTCGAGAGGAGACACCCCGCGCCTACCTCAGGGGCGGCGGGGAGGAGACACCCAGCACCCGATGTCAGGGGCGGCCGGGAGGAGACACCACGCGTAGGATGTCACGGCAGCAGTCGAGAGGAGACACCCCGCCCCTACCTCAGGGGCGGCGGGGAGGAGACACCCCGCGTCAGACGTCAGGGGCGGCCGGGAGGAGACACCCCGCGTCAGACGTCAGGGGCGGCCGGGAGGAGACACCCCGCGTCCGACGTCAGGGGCGGCCGGGAGGAGACACCCCGCGTCCGACGTCAGGGGCGGCCGGGAGGAGACACCCCGCGTCCGACGTCAGGGGCGGCCGGGAGGAGACACCCCGCGTCCGACGTCAGGGGCGGCCGGGAGGAGACACCCCGCGTCCGACGTCAGGGGCGGCCGGGAGGAGACACCCCGCGTCCGACGTCAGGGGCGGCCGGGAGGAGACACCCCGCGTCCGACGTCAGGGGCGGCCGGGAGGAGACACCCCGCGTCCGACGTCAGGGGCGGCCGGGAGGAGACACCCCGCGTCCGACGTCAGGGGCGGCCGGGAGGAGACACCCCGCGTCCGACGTCAGGGGCGGCCGGGAGGAGACACCCCGCGTCCGACGTCAGGGGCGGCCGGGAGGAGACACCCCGCGTCCGACGTCAGGGGCGGCCGGGAGGAGACACCCCGCGTCCGACGTCAGGGGCGGCCGGGAGGAGACACCCCGCGTCCGACGTCAGGGGCGGCCGGGAGGAGACACCCCGCGTCCGACGTCAGGGGCGGCCGGGAGGAGACACCCCGCGTCCGACGTCAGGGGCGGCCGGGAGGAGACACCCCGCGTCCGACGTCAGGGGCGGCCGGGAGGAGACACCCCGCGTCCGACGTCAGGGGCGGCCGGGAGGAGACACCCCGCGTCCGACGTCAGGGGCGGCCGGGAGGAGACACCCCGCGTCCGACGTCAGGGGCGGCCGGGAGGAGACACCCCGCGTCCGACGTCAGGGGCGGCCGGGAGGAGACACCCCGCGTCCGACGTCAGGGGCGGCCGGGAGGAGACACCCCGCGTCCGACGTCAGGGGCGGCCGGGAGGAGACACCCTGCGTCCGACGTCAGGGGCGGCCGGGAGGAGACACCCCGCGTCCGACGTCAGGGGCGGCCGGGAGGAGACACCCCGCGTCCGACGTCAGGGGCGGCCGGGAGGAGACACCCTGCGTCCGACGTCAGGGGCGGCCGGGAGGAGACACCCCGCGTCCGACGTCAGGGGCGGCCGGGAGGAGACACCCCGCGTCCGACGTCAGGGGCGGCCGGGAGGAGACACCCCGCGTCCGACGTCAGGGGCGGCCGGGAGGAGACACCCCGCGTCCGACGTCAGGGGCGGCCGGGAGGAGACACGCCGCGTCGGAGGTCAGCGGAGCGGCCGGGAGAAGAAACCCCGCGTCCGATGTCAGGGGCGGCCTGGAGGAGACACCCCGCATCCGACGTCAGGGGCGGCCGGGAGGAGACACCCCGCGTCCGACGTCAGGGGCAGCCGGGAGGAGACACCCCGGGTCCGAGGTCAGAGGTCAGTGGCGGCCGGGAGGAGCTACCCGACGTCCGAGGTCAGAGGTCAGTGGCGGCCGGGAGGAGCTACCCCTCGTCCGAGGTCAGAGGTCAGTGGCGGCCGGGGGGGAGACACCCAGTGTCCGAGGTCGGGCGGTGGCCAGGAGGAGACGCCCCATGTCCGAGGTCAGAGGTCAGTGGCGGCCGGAAGGAGACACCCCGCGTCCGAGGTCAGGGCGGCGGCCGGATGCAGTCACCCCACGTCCGAGGTCAGGGGTGGCCAGGAGGAGACGCTCTGCATCCGAGGTCAGGGGTGGCCGCCAGGAGGAGCTACCCCGCATCCGAGGTCAGAGATCAGTGGCAGCCGGGAGGAGACACCTCGCGTCCGAGGTCAGGGGTGGCCGGGAGGAGACACCTTGCATCCGAGTTCAGGGGTGGCTGGGAGGAGACACTCTGCGTCCGAGGTCAGGTGCTGCAGCTGGGAGGAGACAACTCCGCCCGAGTCCAGGGGCGGTGACCCTGAGGAGCCACCCAGAGCCCAAGCTCGAGGCAAGGGACGGCAGCTGGGAGGAGCCACCCATGCCCGAGGCCAGGGCCGGGGGCGGGAGGAGCAACCCGAGGAGCAGTGGCTGGACAGTCACAGGAGGGCCTAGAGGAGCTATCCCACATTGAAGGTCAGGAACGGCGGCAGTAAGGAGATACCCATCGTCCAAGGTAAGGAGCAGTAGCTGTGCTTTGCTGGAGCAGCTGTGAAGAGATAGCCCACGCCCAAGGTAAGAGAAACCCAAGTAAGACAGTGGGTGTTGCAAGAGGGCATCAGAGGACAGACACACTGAAATCATACTCACAGAAAACTAGTCGATGTAATCACACTAGGACCACAGCCTTGTCTAACTCAATGAAACCAAGCCTTGCCTGCGGGGCCACCCAAGATGGGCGGGTCATGGTGGAGAGGGCTGACAGAACGTGGTCCACTGGAGAAGGGAATGGCAAGCCACTTCAGTATTCTTGCCTTGAGAACTCCATGAACAGTATGAAAAGGCAAAATGATAAGAAGGGATGAAGGGATGGAGCCAAAGCAGAAACAATACCCAGTTGTGCATGTGACTGGTGATAGAAGCAAGATCCGATGCTGTAAAGAACAATATTGCATAGGAACCTGGAATGTCAGGTCCATGAATCAAGGCAAATTGGAAGTGGTCAAACAAGAGATGGCAAGGGTGAACGTCGACATTCTAGGAATCAGAGAACTAAAATGGACTGGAATGGGTGAATTTAACTAAGATGACCATTAT